>JANRGW010042460.1:0-26218 GCA_024733675.1 Psilopsiagon aymara | reverse complement strand
GGCTCGGCAGGGCACGGCGCTCCCCAGCGCTTCCCGTGTCGTGGCAGGGGGGCGAGAGGGACCCCGGCGGGCGTAGGCCTGGCTGCTTGAGGGGCTTCTCGCCCCACGATGGCCTCGCGGAGGGAGCCTCTCTCCTGCAGCTCGGCCTCCGCAGGCCCTGGCGGGGGTAGGTCTTGGGCCGGAGGTCGGACTGGGACGGCAGCGTCATTCTCTCCCCGGGGCACGGGGCGGCTGTGCCGGGACCCCGGCTGCCTGGCGCTGCCGCCCTGTTGCCGGCGTTGCCGGCCTGCGCTAGGGAGTCCCTTCTTTCCGGCGGGTCGGGGCACCTACGGGCTGGGGCCCCCGTTTCCCCAACCTCTGCATCGCTTGCTCCCGTTGTCCCCAGCAGTATTTGTTCCTGCCACCTTTTCCAGGTTCCGTGTCGCTAAGATTAACCTCGAAGCCTTCACCCTCTTTGGGCTCTGGGGATTCGCTCCCGTCAGAGGCTTTGTTTTCCGGCAGTCGGTCTGTAACGCAGTAGTTGGCTCCTCTGAAGAGCGCGTCCCCTCCGTCCTGGGGCCCCTCTAGTTCACGTTGCAGCCTGTTTGCGAGGCTTCGCTGCTTTTGTCTCGTCAGGGTACAGCCGTACCTTGAAGTAATGTTTCCCAGTGATAAAGCATGACTGTAGCTGGAGGTTTATACTGAGCTATGTTCGCTCTTGTAAACACAGCAGAATGGTAGATAGAGCTCGTGCCACCACTCTATTTTGGAAACACCGACAAGTTCCAGCCGTTACACCTCCTGCTTCCAAAGAGGGTGTCTTTGACCTTGTGTAGCAATAGTATTCAGATAAAAGTAGAAGATGGTGTTTGAGGATGCCTTTAGTTCGCTCTGGTAGCCAAGAATTCAGCTGTAATTTGTGATGTAAAATGGCCAAAAGAACTTAAGATCTGTGTGTGATGCAGAGGGAAAGGCAGATGTAGTGTTTGAGATATCTGTTGTCATTTTGTGCTATCCTTTACCCTTGAAGCTTCAGAAAATACCCCCAGCAAAACTTACGTTTATAGTTTAGTTACAGACAAAGAAGTCAGAAACCAGGGTAATTTAGATCATATTTTCTCTATATATTATTGGGTATTTTAGTGAGTTTGTAATGATTTTGTTTGGTGTCTGCTACCCTGACCCTCATCCTTTTCAAAGGGAAAAGGAGAGAAATACAAACTGATACTTGTAATGTTACAGTCACTCTTGAGGGTATGACAGTAGATCCAGCTCTGCTTGCTTGTATTTACCTGAAATAAGGCATAGATGTTTAAAATTGAAATATGAACTGCAAACCTAGATTCTGAGGATTGTAGTACTTAAAAAAAATTGGAAAAAAAAAACCCAAGCCCCCAAAAACCCCAAACCCACAAAAACCCAACAGCTGAATTTAAACTCTTTTCTCTTGCAGCGAGAGTCCAGAGCAGTTCTAGTGTAACGCCAGTTACATTGCTTTTTGCTACAGCCATTAGAATCTGAACTTGCTGTAGTGTGCATTGTTAGTTGTAGTGTCTGACAATTTTAATCAGTGCACTGAGCGCATTCACCTCCCAGTGATCAGTGAAATAATATGTAGCTTTCTGATCCAAAGTGAATTTTCTTGTCTTCAAAGCAAAGACCTGATGCAGTGCATGTGCAAGATGATGTTGCAGTGGAAAATAACTGAGACTTCTGAGTGCTAACTTTGAAAGCTTCTTACAGATTAAACAGTTACTTTGGGGCTTAAGAGAGATTGAGAGAAGATTATTTACATGAATTTATTAGTTAAGTGGCATCACCTCGATTTCTTCCCTCAATTTTTTCTCCCCCTGTAAAGTTCTGTTTCTTCTGTGGTGGAACAGATGTGAAATACGAAGTTGTGTTTCTTTGTTTCTGAGTTTCAGAATGGTTTGGGAAAGTTAACTGCAGAACAAATAAAAAGGCAGGTAGTAACATAGCACGATGTTTCTCTTACAGAGTTGAAATTAATGGTTGTTTCTAGGCAAGCCTGCCATAGCATTGTTTGAAGAATATTTAATGAGGGGTATACAAAATAAATTCATTTTCTTCTATTATAGAGCATATGCAATGGATAAGTGGCTTCTCAATGGCATTAGTGTATAGCATGTAAATGAACGTATTTTGTAAATTTAAGCTGTTTAAACCAAGTGGTAAATCTGTTCAACCATAGTAAAGTGCTTTTCATGTTGTTTTTCAGTTGATTTCTGCCTAAAAGCAAGTTTAGAGCAGAGGATAAACCCCTTGCAAATGATTATGGTTAGACTTCTGGGAGTGCTGTTTATTATGAAGCCTTTCTGTTTGGCTAGCCAGTAATGTGCAGGTAATATTCTAATTCTTGTCAGTCTGCTGCACTTGCATGTAATTTGTGCTCTTACACCTAAGGAAAGTGAATACATGTGCATAACCTAGAGGAGAGTATCTCAGTTGCTGCCTGTAACCGTACTTTGGCCAGCTATAGAGGCACTCTGAAGTGTGTGGTTACCTCAGAAGACAGAATAGACGAGCCACGATTATAGTCTAACTTGGAAGGGTTCTGTTTTTTCTAGATACTTACTTCACTGTCTCGTAAATTGAGTATTTTTAGCGATTTTTTGCAAGCTTTCTTGGGCTTGGTTTGGCTGTTATATGAACTAATTCTGTGTCTGCAGTTTGGAGAGGGAAAGGTAGTTTGTCTTCTTCAGTCCTCTTATTTGTTCATCCCTCTTTTCTGAAGAATAAAGCAATATGGACTTGATCATTTTCTGTAAGAGAATGGCGTTCTGGTTTTACTTGCTGTAGTGCAGAGTTGCTGCAGTTGAAGGATTGATCTTTTTCTTCATAAGAATTAGAAGTTGCACTCAGTAGAAATGACAGGTTTGTGACAAATTGGGAAAGAGTATTTTAAAGCAGCCAGGGCCCTATTTTGTATGACAAGCTCTTCAGTTATGCTGGCAATTTCTGCTTTTACTATACACAGGCATAGAACAAACTTCCTGGTAAAACATCGAGGGCAGATTTTTACCCCCTTCTCTGAGGAAACGCGATACTAGATCTTGTTATGCTGGTTATTCAAATCATTTTTTAAACTTGGCAGTATGTTAATATGCTGTTCTCTCTCTTTTTTAAGTTTTATTACAGTCCTCCCATTTAGAAACTGATAATGCCTGCTTTCCACCCACCTGCCTGAGCTATTCTAAACCATGCTGGTAGAAGAGACCTATTGTTTCAGGCATGAGAAGAACTACTTGCATGTTTGCATTCAGATTGTTGATTTTGAAGTTCAGAGTTTAGAGTCAAATGGTGTTGTTGGTAAGCGGGAAAAGGTCTGTTCTCTTCAGGTGGATTGTTAAAGTTCTATTATGTGGAACCTTTTTTCTAATCAAGAAGAAATGAAACTTGGGTGGGTTACCTTTTACCCAAAATGTGCAGATCTTGTATTTAGACTTGGATAGCTAATGATACAGAAGCTGGAGCTTTCAAGAAGAGGTGTTAATATCAGCCTCTATGAAATCTTTGTGCTTAGTTTTCTGTTCTTTAGAAGCCTAGTTTTTTGTCAAGGGTAGGCTTTCAATAGACTTTTCCTCTCTTAGTATTAGCTCGATACCTGGTTATCTTTTTAAAAGCTTAATGCTAAGGAAAAGAAAGATCAGTTAAGGTTTAAAGCAATCTTGAATAGAAAAAGACATAGTAAAGGCAGGTTTATAATCTAGTTCTCTTTTATTCATTTATTCATCAAGTGGATAGCCATTTGCAGTGAAATATCCATCAAGAATATGATTTGTGACTTGGAGCATGTTCATTTACTTAAAAATAAAACGAGCTCTTTGATTCCTTCAGTTCCTGTGATTGTGATGGATCTTTTGCCAGTGCAAGTAATTTGTAAGTGGTTACTGCCCTTTTTAGCTTTGCCTTGTCCAGTGCAATGAGAAAAGCTATCCAAGACTGGGTGCTGAGCAAGCTGAAGAAGTAGTGCTGAGACGCGAAAGAGCACATTGTGTTAATTTTTAACATGCTTTTGGTCAGCATCCTTTCTAGTGCCTGCCCCCATCCCCAGTGCTGTCTTCTAATTGTATATTAATAATCATTACTCTTGCTTGACAGAGTGCTCGGATATCCAAGTATTATTTCTTCACTGCTGGTTTCATGAACATTTGAATGGATTCAGACCTGATGCTCCAAATACTGCATTCATATGTACTTTTCTGACACCTTGGATCTTGCTCTGGCAGTGCCATGAGCTGCTCTTCTCTTGATTTATTTGCAGAGCGGCTGGCTGGAGTGAGCTGATTCTTTATAAGGATTCCTCAACTTTAAATAGTTTTTACTTTGTCTTGTCAGAGTTGAACTAATTGACCATTGGATCATTGATTAAATTCTCTTCACGGGGCTTACCTCTGTAAGTGCCTTGTGTTTATATGTATGTGTGTATTTCCTGCTGCTGTAAATAAATAATTTCAGAGACTAGATAAGAAATACTGGGATTAATATATAAAAATGTTCATGAGATTATAATGTGCTTGGTCTGATCTTTAACCAGGCTTACTAACGTTCGTAAAAATGGGGAGCTGCATATTTTCACTAGATTTTACCTGTAGTTGAACATCTGTTACTGTCTCTTCAAGTTATGACCTCCTGGGGTGATCCTGCGTATGAAGGGCGCCTCACTCTGTAAAGGAAGTGAGGAAAAAGAAAATACAGTAGCTTAGAAGGTAAAAAGTAACAGTGTGACACTGGCTTGTTTTCTGTGTAAGGATAGCAAGGCTGCTTCTGTTCTTCAGTGTACACAATTCATCCAGGGCGCATGTTGTCATCAATGATGTAGTCCTCAAAGCAGCTTCTTATTCCAGCTGTTTGAAAGGGAAGAATGGGTATAATGATAACAGGAAAGAGGACAGCAATGCTGAGGGTTTAGGAAAGCACTCTAATCACCTTCCTTCTATAGCTGTCCAGACTAAATAGTTGTCACCTGGGCTTTTGGGTTTGTTTTACATTGTGATATTGAGTTCATTTTAATTCCATTCGAAAGTATTCATCACCTGAAGATACAGAGGAAGACTTAACAGTGGGTAGTACTTCTGCAGATAATGGGTGTACTCCATTTTGTGCTTCTTAAATTGAGTTTAACATGATATTCTTAAGTGCTAGGATATCTGTGTCTTCTGCAGATGCAGCATGTGCTGTGTATTTAGAATGACCAATTTCCAGAGCAATGCTACATTTGTTAAACATTTGCTTGAACCAGATCTAGTTCAGGTCAATGAATAAGTGATCACAAGGTGAGGGTGTTCTCATTGTTCTTTTTGTGCACCATCGGATCAATGTGTTTAACCCCTCTTCTGAAATATGACTCGGGCGAGGGGATTCGTTCTGTGTGGAAACCTGTTGCCATTGCTGGTGGATTGTTTGGGTATTCTCAGTGGTGTGAAGGTTTTAAATATACTCCTGTGAGGTGTGTATTTTGCCTTTCTTCCCGCCCCAGTCAGGCCCTCAAAACTATGAGACTTACTGCATTAGTGTCAACTTGAAATAGTAAAGCAAAAGGTAATTCTTTAGAATAGTCTTGCTTTCACCTGAGTTGTGAATGTCTGAACAAAATAATGCTGTTCCTGACGGTGATGTTAAAGGTGAAAATGCTCTCAGATTAACGTGTGTTCACCTCAAAGCTGTGAACTTTCCAGTAAACGCTATGTTTGGCTGTATAAGATACAAACAAAATGAATGCGCAGTTAAGGGTGGACAGTGTGTGAGGGCAGGGACTTTGTAGACAGTAATGATAGGGATAGGATCTATCTATAGAGAAAGCCCATACCACAGCTGGGATTGCTTTGCTTTTTGATCTTTCACTTCCTATTTTTAAAATGGTAAACTCTGTATTTTGTATTTCTGCTGTCACAACTTATAATCCAATACAGGAATGTTTTTATGCATTACAAGCTAAGTAAAACTTGTCTGAACAAAAGTGTCAGACCTCCTCACATGTAGGCTCAGGATTTGTATCTGGAAGACTCCTGTGTTGATTAAGGAGGTCATTACGCAGTGTTATGACCCTATAGACTTTTACTCTATTATATGTGTACCTTCTTGGTTTGCCACATATTGCATGGACAGGTAAGCCATGAAGGAGTGTATGTATGGTGTAGTGTGTTCACGCTGTATTACACTCCTTGTATAGGACAGTTTGCCAGGGCATACAAAGTATGCCTATTTTATTAAAAATTAAACTAAAACTAGTTTTTCGGTTCTCAGGAACTCTGGGCTTCTCTTCTTCCTGAGGGTTTACTGAATTTAAGCAGGTCAGTGAATGTCAGTTCAGCAGCAGAATTGGCACAAAGATAGGGACTGGAAGTCCCCATGTGTGACTAAGAGGAAGGTGAGAGCACTCTCTCAGCAATATCAGACTGCTACAGTAGGACTGTGTGCTCCTCTGATAACTGCTGCTGTCATTCTTACTGTGCACTTACCTCTGGCTTGCTGTCAAGTTTCAGTTTAAGAGGCAGTTCTAAGCTTCTTCTCATACCTGTGGGCTTAAAGTTGTGTCCCTGCAGTATAGCAATGCCCTGGAAATTGAAGGATGCAATTAAAACTTGTCAGCAGATAAGCGTGCTCTTCTAAGTGTGCTGTTGTCAGTTCTTCAGAGAAGATCTGGGGCATAAAGACTGAAGCTTTCAGTCAAGGATTTTATTTATTACTACTTGGAAGTCCTGGGTTTCAGAGTCCAAAGGTTTCTGAAGAGAACCCTACTTTATCTTCTGATAAAGGGCAAAAGGGTTCAAGGCAGCCCCACAATACCCCAGTTAAATGGAAGTGCTGAGAATATTGAAATAGTGGTGCAGTTCTAATCCATCTTTTTCCTATGATCTCTGTTTTATTTTTCAGAGGCATGGGCTGGAACGTAACAAGCAGTTGAATGTTGCGGGGTTGGGGTGATTTTGTTGTCCCCTCCTGGCTGTGCTTTCCTGTTGCCATCTGGTCACTTGCAAAAGATTCCCAGGAAGCAGGTGGTGGGCTTCTGTTGGAATTAGAAGGCATGAAGATGATTCCTCTGGAACATAAGATTGTGCTTGCAGCAGTTTGCAGTTCTAAAAAAGACAGTGACCCATAGCAGACTTTCAGAGATCTTGTTGTTTACTTAAATCATCTCAATTTCCCCCTCACCCTCCCAGAAATTCTCATTTCCATTACATCTTTTGGCTTCATGTATTTTACTTTAGTAAAGCGTAATTTAGGTTGGAAATAGGCAGACTTTATTTCCAGCTGGCGCTGAATCTAACACATGGGAATATTACTTCATTTTGTTGCAAATACTGGATTTCCAGTTCTAGTTTCTTTGATTATTTGTAAGATGTAAGAGTGTTCAGAGAAGCAGCTTATTTTTCTTATGGGGCAGTGTACGTACATTCTTACCTTGGTAATTGTAAGAATATCAGTGCATTGTGTACAGTAGTTCTTGTTCTTACAGCTAAGTCCAAGTTAATCAAGAGGAACTGTATCTTGTACTATCTAATTTGTTAAAGTACAAGCAGCAAGTGACAAAGAACTTTCTTTTTCAAGAGATTCCAAATAATCAGAAAAGTTCAGGTTTGTGATTGCCACTGGTAGTAAAGAATGAAGCAGTTCTTTGAGCCTTGCCAGGTTGAGTTGCAGATCTGTGTGGTCTGTTTTGGCTTAGTTTATTGCTCAGGTACTTCCAGTGGCAGTCTGTTCAGCAAAATAGTTTTTGTTGGGCAATATCGTTCGCCAGTATCTTTCTACTGATATCTCCATGGCCCTTTTTGTCTGTGTTCGTGAAGTGTGCCTGGAGATCTCTTTGTCATTACCCCCTCAGACGAGGCACCTTTGTACAGGTGTGCACCTTCCTTGGTGCTGTTGAACAGTCTTTGAAAACAAGGTGTGTTGCATGCTGTACAGTTCTGAACAGAACATACTAAAGAACCATGTTTTGGTTAGTATAGGTACCAGCTTTATTCTGTGGTTGAAAAATGTCTTACAGGTGGCAGAATCTGGTTTTGATTCTGGGTTTCTAGACTGCTAGTAAACAACATCCTTTCAAAAGGCTTCTTTTAAAAACAGTATTTAAAATAACTATAGTAGTGGGTGAAGTTGTGAGTAATGATGACGGGTGATAATGTAATTTAGTGGTCAAACTTTCTATTTCCATCCCCCCAGAGTTAAAAACTTTATGTATCTTTGAATAAGGGTGTGTATGAGCCACTAAATATTCAATATAGTGCTGCAAATGGAATGGGGAAATATGTTGGAACAAGCATTGAGCTGTAAACAAGAGGAAAAACTAATGGCTGGAGATTACAAAGTCCTGAGTAGCTGCTGTCCTTTGTTAGGAACTGAATGTGTAACTTTTTCTAAAGTGACTTGTTCTAAAGCTGCAAGGTAGATGGTGGAACAGAAGGTGGTGGCCTTGCATTTTATTCTATTGTGAGAGTTGATACTATAGAGTTTGCTTCTTACTGACGCTTCAGAAATAATGCCTTTGAAATACAGTTAAAAATAGCTGCGATACAAAACCAGTAGTTTTCTTCTGATGCCAAAGCACAAAATAAGCAGAGTAGTTAAAACTCAAGTGGTTCTCCAATAGATCTACTAATAACCCGTCTTTTAGCTCTCTTTCCATGAGCATCAAAACAAGTTCTGCAGTTTCTGAAATTTGCTTGTGAAGGTTAATGATTTCTCCCTTTTTAATTGGGAAATAACATAAAACTGTCATCTAAACTGTGATGCTCTGTGGTATTTCTGAAATAATGAGATAAGGGAGCTAAATGTGTGCGCTGGGAACTGTAAAATGAGTGAAAGTTAGTGGATATGTTAAAAACATATGGCCAGAGTGGCAGAGTAGCACACTGATGTGGCTTTATTGGTTTGATGTGCAGCTATATTGTGCCTCCATTATCAAAATACCTGTATATGTCACTGGGATTTTTGGCAGTATCGTTGTTTGGTTTTTATATTGTAAGAGAAACTTCATTGCCATTCTTTCTCACTGAGGTTTGGATTCGTTCATACAGATTTGTCAGAAACTTTGAGAAACTCTTCGGGGATCAGCATCGTTTAAGTGACGCAGCAGTCCAAATTTGTTACACATGGGATATTTTTAGTGTAATTTGATTGTAAGTACTGCAGAGATGGGGACAGAGGCTTTATCATGTGTAAGAGAGATACGGAGCACATATTATGTACTGTCCAGATTTGCTCTGGAAAGTTACTGCCATATGAGATGAAATGAAGTTCTTAATGGTATGAACAGTTTGACACCTGCCATGAGCAAAGTAAAATGTCTTTTTGAATAAACAGAATATCAACCACTATATTCAATAACTTCCCCACCTCTGATGTTGTGTAAATAATGAAGGTATACCACAGGTTCCAAGGCAGCACTATTTGAATGTTTTGTGAGGTTTCTTACCATGGCAAAAAAAAATTACAGTAGGACAGGAATCACTGTACGTATGACGTGTAAAATAAAATAGCACATGGGTTTATTCCTTTTCAGGGGCAGAACTTTGCACTTCCTTTTGTGGAACTTCTGTTTCATCAGAATATTTGCTGAGGGTGAGCTTGGTCCCATTGTCCAGCTGATAAATGAAATTGCACAGTGTTGGCCAAGTGTGTACCCTGGCTACAACACTAAGGATTGACCTTTAGCTGGGAGTTATCTTTCTGACTACAGCCCCTTGAGTCTTGCAGCTCAGCCAGGTTTTCAGTTCACCCCATGGTTCTGTCTGACCCATGTGTCATTTTGTCTGCAAGGATGTTGTATGAGACAGTGTCAAAGGTAACTAGCATCCACTGCTGTCACTGCTGTTTCTCGTCATAGAAGGCTGACAGGTTGGCCAAACATGATTTCTCCTTCATAAAGCCATGCTGACTAATCCAAATCATCTTCTATCATAAGTTAATAAATGGCTCTGATGAGAATTTGCTCCCTGACCTTCCCTGGGATTGAGAGGGGACTGACCAGCCTATAGTTTCTTGGATCATCATTCTTGTCCTTTTGAAGAAAGGAGTGACATTTACCTTTTTCGGTACCTGGGAATGGAGGCAGTCACTCAGAGGAGCTGAGTGACCTCTTCACTTTTCATGGCAGTTTGAGCTTCACTGAGCTCAAACTAATGTTAGTTTTGACAAATTATTTTCCCTAGCACACATAACAAATGGGAAAAAACATCTCTGGTTTTAGCGTCTCTGTAGATGCTTAATGCTTCCTGAAATGTATCCCTCTTGTAAAAAGAAATATTTGTGTTTACAAGGTAGCCATAACTGGTTTTACTTCTGTCTGAAACAAGTAGTTCTGTGGTCCATCCCGTTGCTGAGGCCTCTGAGAAACACTATCTGTTACCTATTTGCAGACACAAGTGCTTTGTGCATTAGTCATTCAAGTTAAATAGATACATGCTTTAAATGCAGTCAGTCTGTTTGTCTAAGTGGATCTTTATTTATTTAGTTTTAACTGCTGTGGTCATGTCTTTCCAGTAGTTTTGCAGGAAAATTTTTCTAGCCTTTGTTTTGTGTAGAAGGGAAAAAGCAGTGATGGAGAGTGGGGAACTTTTGGGTTTACTTTTTATCTTTTTATAAAGAAGAACAGACTTGCTTGTGCATAAAACTAAACTGGAAGCTGCAGTCCCACTTGTGTGGGGCTGTGGGATCAGAGTAAAGCTGTTCAAAAAATCATGCTCCAGAAATGAGTGCAGTGTTGGTATTGGGGCTGCAGACCTCTCTTGCTGTCTGCCCCCTCTGCTGTTACATTTTGCTAGTTGCTGATGTGGACATGGCCGCAGCAAATCTGGTTAAGGAAGGTACAATGAGAGTTTAAAGCCTGTCAGCACTGGAAAAAGGCTGTTGCCATTCTAAAAGATGCTATAACAGTAAAGAGACAAGTCAACTACAGTATGTGATAGGTGTGTGCAAGGAGCTTTGAGAAAGATTCGAGTACAGTGGCTCTGTAACAAAATAGGAATCTGTTTCGGCAGGTATTTGCCTCAGTGAAGCTTAGGAGCCACAAGACAGTGCAATAAGCTAATATGACCTAAAAAGGAATAGACCTATTTTTAAATACAACTTTTAGATAGGAATTCTTTTAGTTTCCCTTGAATGTGTGCAGTAGGAACAAGTGTACAAAACGAAGCAGGAAAAGTCTTCAGGAAGAAAAAAGAAATGAACTAAAAAGAAACCTAAACTGAAAGAGAAACATTTATGTGGATTTTTGTTAATAAAAGGTGCATGTAAACATGCATCCAAAGGTATTAAAGGAACACCTATTACATTCCCTAACCTGGAATTACTTTTGGAAAACAGTGAGATGGAGAATGGTTCAGATGAGTTAGATTAGAAGCTCTTAGTCTTTCAACTGAGAGCCTTAGGAACTGAATATACAAACATATGTACAAACATGTGCTGGAAAAATAATTACACATTTAAGAATTAAATCATAAAATAAATCTTGTCATATAATTGTATTTTTTATTTATTTCTTTTTAGAACTATTACCTTTGCCCTCTGATTTTAGTAAAGCACTTTGATACAGTTTGCATGAAGTCCTGAAAGAAGTAAATTATCAACTATGAGAAGTATCTCATGAGATGGAAGTTGCAGTTGAACGTGACAGGAAGGTGGCTGCTTGGGGTAGAAGAGGCTGTTGTCTTTGGAGTTCCCTTGTTTATTTACTCTATTTCTCCATATTGTTGCAAATACTGAGAGGAATTGAATTTCTAAGGAATGCATCTTTAGGTACCTTCCTGTTTTAACTTTCATGTAAAACATGGTTTGTTTTTCTTGATACATCTCAGTAACGGTGTGGCAGGGACATGCAGAAGGCTCAGTGTGAGATGTTTGTGCGCATTTATGCATTAGGATATGTGTTAGTGTGAAACTACAGTGTCACTGCTGTCATTGTATTGAGAAACTTGAACAAAAATATACATAGGAAGGTTCTGAGAGAGAAGATATAAATGCTGCTTGACAGTTGGTTAGACTGTGTTCAGAAATGGCTGAAAGTAAAACCAACTCTCCTCATCCTGTGTGAGAGGCTTTGTATCCCTACTTTAAATCAGCATCTGTTGTGTATAATTTGTCTCCTTGTCCTTCATTGCTTGGCCACTTCATAACAGGCAAAAAGTTGAATTATTTTATGGTGTGGTATTTTTATGTTGGCAGGTTTTGTTCATGTGTTTTATGTGGAATAACTTTTATTCCTTGAGTATCTTTGTTTGAAATACATAAATGTTAATTTGTGTTTTTCCTGACTATTTCTGTTAACTCGCATTTCAGAAAAACTGTTAAAACTGCAGAAAGATGGGTAGAAGGGAGATGATTTGAAGTATCTCTTCCAGGCAATCATCAGTTGATAAATTACAAGTAAGAAAATGGCTTAAAGGAATAAAAGTAACTTACATGTGTGGCTTAAAACTTTTGTTCAGGGTGATAACATTATTTCATTGCTCTAATTAAAAATCAATTTAATAATATGAATAAGTGGCTTATGGCTTGTGGATTTGTGTGACCATCTATTCTCACTACCATGTCACATAGCTGACACAGTAATAAGTGGAGGCTGCAGATAAATTCCTTCCTTCCCCTTCCATAGTAACAGGCAGGAAGAGACTTAGTGAAGTTCTTCAGAGAATTTCCTTTTCATCTTTCATGGTAAGGTCTAAGATAACCTGTTGCCATCACCAGCATTAGTATTTGAGATGCTTTGTAGGAACCTCTTAGCCTCAGACCCAGCTGAAGCATAAATGTAGCTGTGGGGAAAAATGAGATTTTATAGAGCAAGCTGAACATAAATATTCCTGCTTGGTAACTCTGTTTTGTAACTCTTTTGGGCTCCATCTCTTCAGTGCTTCTTTGTGCTCAGAGCCGTCTATTGCGATTAAAATGTGAGTAGTGTTGAGAAACATAATCTCTGAATTACGAAACAAATTCCTGTATTTCTAAGCAGATGGGGTGTTAGGGTACAGTCTTCCTTAGGTAAAGTGTAAGCAAGGTTGCATGCTGCAGAATATTGGTTTGATGAAACAGCTGCAATTCAAAACACAATTCAAAGCAAATGCTAAATGCTTTTGGCTACTTGCTTGGTGTACTGGTAGCGCTCAGTTACCAGTGACTGCTCATAACCACATGGGCACACCACCAGCTTTTCCCTTGAGAAAATTCTTCTCTGAGGTTACCACAAGAAAATGTTTATACTTTTGAAGTACTTTCTTTTAAAAACCTGGAAATCTAACAATGTTGCTTTTTAAAAGTGAAATAGAAAAGGGGGTTTTGCCCATTAGGGCTCTGTCTGTGCTTGTCTACCAGTGACATTGCTTCAGTCTTTGTAATTGTCTTGTCTTCTCTGAGGAAGGATGTCTCGGAAGTTATAGCACAGTTTATTTTTAACCTGTATTTCCACCACGCTCCATGTAGGACATAGATCACAGTGCAAGGAAGTAGAAGAATCAAAAAGAAAAGCTGTCATTAATTTTTGCAAGATGCGGATGTTCTGATTGCTTAAAGTTGATGCCTTTTTGTTAGAGATGTCTAACAGTCCTAATAACAGGAATTGTGTAAGGTCAGATGAACTTTGGTATTTGGAAGTGCTAAAAGGGTATTTCCCTATGTGATCCATTGTGTGTTCCCTCCCATGGGATACCATACTTAATTAACTTCTCCAATGTGGGGCCTTCCCATGGGCTGTGGTTCTTTAAGAACTGTTCCAGCACGGGTCCTTTCAATGGGATGCAGTCCTTCAGGAGCACACTCCTCTGGTGTGGGTCCCCACGGACCACAGGTCCTGCCAGCAAACCTCCTCCTGCATGGGCTTCTTTCCATGGACTGCTGCCTTCTGCCAGGAGCCTGCTCCCTGTGGTCTCTGCACCAGCTGCAGCTTCCTTTGGGGCATATCTGCCTTTTCCACTGTGGGATCATCGTGGTCTGCAGGGGACAGCCAAGGTGTTCTCCATGGGCTGCAGGGGAATCTCTGCTCTGTTGCCTGATAACACCTTCTCCCCTCCTTCTTTTTCACTGGCCTTGGTGTCTGCAGAGTTGTTTCTCTCACATTTTCTCACTCCTCTCCCACACAACTGCTGCATTTTTTACCCTTTCTTAACTGTGTTATTGCAGAGACACTACCAGCATCTCTTATGGCCTTAGCTGGGGACAGTGGTGGGTGTCTTGGAGGTGACTTTCTGCAACACAGCACAGCTCCTGGTCTTTTCTCACAGTGGTTTCCCCTGCAGGGTTCCTGCTACCAAACCACACAAATCCAATAAAACCACCTACTATAGAGACAGGTTTGGGGCTAAATTTGGTAAGTTGTCTTTGATAAATAAGAACATTGTGTACTCATTGTCTTTGGGGATTTTATACCCCATCAAGAAAGAGTAACTACCAGCTGTTTCAAGATCTTGCCATATAGGATAAGCTTCCACAAGAGGTGGCCCGGGAAAATAGTTTTGCTCATCATGAAATGGATAAAAGAGCACAAACCCTTATAAACCAACTTTGTGAGTGTGTTGTCAGCCCATGATAGAATCATAGAATAGTTAGGGTTGGAAAGGCCTTTAAGACCATCCAGTTCCAACCCCCCTGCCATGGACAGGGACACCTCATATTAAGCCATGCCACCCAAGGCTATGTCCAACCTGGCCTTGAACACCACCAGCGATGGAACATTCACAGCTTCCCTGGGCAACCCATTCCAGTGCCTCACCACCCTTACAGTGAAGAATTTCTTCCTTGTATCCAATCTAAACTTCCCCTGTTTGAACCCGTTACCCCTTGTCCTATCACTCCAGTCCCTAATGAAGAGTCCCTCCCCAGCATCCCTATAGGCCCCCTTCAGATACTGGAAGGCTGCTGTGAGGTGTCCACGCAGCCTTCTCTTCTTCAGGCTGAGCAGCCACAACTTTCTCAGCCTGTCTTCCTACGGGAGGTGCTCCAGTCCCTTGATCATCCTCATGGCCTCCTCTGCATTTGTTCCAACAGTTCCATGTCCTTTTTATGTTGAGGACACCAGAGCTGCACACAATGATGACACTTAGATACTTCCAGCCACAAAAGGAATAGGCTGGAATATCTGGTTTCTTGACTGAAAAGCATTCTGTCTTGCTTTGTGAGCAGTAAGGTGACTGCTTGCTTCCCTTCCAGTCCACAGATCAGAACATAGATCTGGTGTGCATGACTACTAAAAGCATTCTCTTGCATCCTCATCATGCAAATACTAGGATGAAGCATAGTTCGGAGTCAATGCAGTATTGTGTTGAAACTGTTATTATTACAAAATCTTTTTTTAACATGAGTTAGAAGTCCAAAATAAGTTTCTAAAAGCAGTGATTTCTAAGGGTGTAATCCAGTTCTATCCTGTTAATACCAATAAATCGAGCAGTTTAAAAATCTGATTGTTTGTCATACCATGATTCAACTTTCGCTTTCTTCTCTGTCTTCCTAAAAGCAGTTTAATTCTCTCTGCTGTGGGTTAATGTGTGTGCCAAGTTTAATATATCTTGTTTTCCAACAGTGGTATTTAAGAACCAGGCATTTTCAGTATTGGTCTGTTTCTAAGACTACAGCAGTTCAACCAGTTTTGGGTTAGTGGTTTGCATATATGAATTGTTTTTCTCTTTGAAATGGATTGTACCATGAGAAGGAAACGGCTGAAATAAAAATAGACCATCTCTTTGTTTTTACAAATGGTTTTAATTCTCTCATGCAGCTCTCTGCAGCGGCTTTCCTTGCCAGGCTGCTTGGAATCAAGTAAAAGGCATATGATGTTCATGTACACTTCTGTCTTTTGTTCCTGAGTATTTCTTAAAAGTCAGTAAAAGCTACATCCTTTTAGTCAGGAAGGAAATACATTGGCAACTTACGCAAGTTGGTGGCAAAGCCTGTTCTGTCCCTTTTGTCCTGCTGCCACAGCCTTAGCCTGAGAACAGCTTGCAGTTGGGGACTTACTGATGTGCTGCTGAAAGGGAAAAAACTAACTACTCGATTCCCCCCTCCACACCCCTTTTAATGTTGTATATTGCAGTACTGTTTCTTCGCATGTCTTTTTTTCCAGTTGTTCAGTACCAAATGCAATCTGTATGTAGAAAGAAGTCCTATTAAGTATTTCTGCAAAGGGGCGCAGGTTATACAGGCAGGCTTCTTGGTGCACTGGGATGCTAATGAATGAATTCTCTATAATTTTGATGTAAGTCTTTGGTTTGAGAGGCCTGAAGACATAGTTTAATTTGGATTGCAGACAGTGTTGTTGGAAGCATTTTTGTCTGCTTGTTGAAGTTGATGGACCAGTTCTTCTATCTGCACAGTTTGCATAAGAAACACTGATGATCCCTGGTATTGAGGTAAAAGTTGCAGTGTGAATATCACAGGGTGTCTGGCCACAGCATTTCCAGAGTTATTCTGTCTTTCCTCAGGCAGTCTCTTTGTTTTGATAGTCAGGTTAAATGTTTTTCAGCTCTTTCGACTTAGAAAGTGTGGATTCAAAAGAGTTTCCCATGTTTGGTTCTCTTTTGAAGTGGTACTTCGCAAACCCAAGGAATTGGTGCTGAGGATTAATGTTGCATAATTAATTGTCCCAGTGCTTTTAGGAAGGGGTTTAAGGCTGTAGTTCTTCAGTCCTTAGCTCCTCAGTCTTTGCTACTGTCATTTTAAATATGTTCATAACACAGCGTAGAGCCATCTTCTGATGCTATTGTAGGGTATCAGTAGGGTGTCAGACTGATCATTTATATTGTGTATGAGGTAGGTGGAAATTAGCATGACAAGTCTCAGTGAGACTTTACAGGAAGGAAATGTGGTATTTCCTTCTAAAGTCTCAATTTTACCTACTCCTGCTCATTCTCTCCTATACATCATTTCCTCTTTTCTCTCACACTTGTGCACTCACAAGCACCAGGTCATTTGTGTGTAGAGGTGGCATAATCATTGTCTCTTGTGTGCAATATGGAGCTAATGGTATCTGTCAGCTGTTTGTCATGCTTTTGGGTTCCTTTTGGTGACCACCTACTTTATAGGTGGGTATTTTATATCCTATGGGAGTCAAGTTATTTTAAGCTTAGTCCTTCACTTTAGAATCTGGCTTACTTCAGCCCTCATAAATCCTAAGTAAAGGCTTAAGTTGGGTTTTTATTCCTTATTTGGAATATCCATATCCTTGTAGCTGCAGTATGTTTTCCTGCTGGGCTAACAGGAAAAGGAAGGATGTATGTGATGTAATGTCACTCTCTTTAACACACAGGTTCCTTTGCTGGCCTGTCAGCTATGTCTTGTCACAGTGAAAGCATCCTGGTCTTGACACAAACACTCCTCAGAAAAGAAGCGTCCTTTATTATCAATAAAAGCTATTCTTTTAACCTTCGTTTTGCTGGTTTTCCAGGTTTATACATGCACATTTCCATTCCTCTTTAGTTCATACTAATCTCCATTACGTACATGTCCATTACATTACATGCATACATCTCCATTACAGTTATATACAAGGTATGTTTACCTGTAGCAGAAAAACATCCAATAGGAATATTAAGGATAATAGTTACCCAGATAATCTCAGTCATAAGATTATATATGTACCTGTTGCAGGAGATAAAAGGAGATACGCCTTCTGACTCTGAAAAACCACTGTACTTTGAAAGGGTGTAGAAATGAGAGCCTGTAAGCAGATGCAACAAGAAAGTGGTTCTTGTGTTGAGCCAAAAGTACAATGGATTCTATCTATTGCATACGTAAATTAGATAGGGGGAAAAATGTAAAATACATATTTTTAAGATGGCATAATGGGTGAAGTTCCTACTTCAGTGTCAAGGATTTCTCATTAGCAAACCCAC
Source organism: Psilopsiagon aymara (assembly GCA_024733675.1). Classification (NCBI taxonomy): domain Eukaryota; kingdom Metazoa; phylum Chordata; class Aves; order Psittaciformes; family Psittacidae; genus Psilopsiagon; species Psilopsiagon aymara. The sequence continues at coordinate 8,402 of JANRGW010042460.1, read as the reverse complement.
AGTAGGGAAAGGACAAAAGTTGGGCACCTCTTCTCTTACGGTTCTTGGTTTACCTATCGTGCTTTCCCCTTGTTGCAGCCTCTGAAGGTCATGTCACTTGGGTTGTTTCCCAAAGCGATTTTCCACAAATGTATTTTTATTTAGTCTATTGAATTGTCTGAAGTGTTGTCTTCAAGTCTGTATCTCACTCATTCTTACCAGAGCAGCTGTTTTTGTGTGGCTTTGTGAATAGTTAAATGGAGTGTGTATGCAGTGGAAGGGAGGTGTGCGTGTGGCGCTGGATCTAACCTGGGGAGCAGTACTCTTGCTGATGGCAGCGGAGATGTGTTGACACCAGCTCAGCAGTTCAGCGTAGTGTCGGGCTGGTTCCAGTATGCTCTGCATTTCACAGCTGTTCAAAAGGCCATTTAGGCTTCTGGATTTTAAATTTCAGCAGATGTATTACAGCAAAGACTACTTTGGTTTTTCACTACCTTTCTAGTGAGCAGGTGTAGTGCTGCTCGCTTGCAGGAATGGGCATTCTGCTGTTAAAACCCTTTGTTTCCATTCCTTATATAAATGTCCCTTGCTGCAAACCTCATAATAGCTTCCCTTTCCAATGTGTACTCAACACTCTTATAATAGGTGTCTATTCTTTTCTTCCTGGTTGATTACTCAGCAGTTTCTTTCTTTCTGTGTCTTGTTACTCATTTGGACAAAACTGTCCATGTCCTTAAAACTTATTTTAGGGGAAAAAGACTCATAAAAATGTCAGACAATAAAACCAGCTCTGTCACAGCCCTTTTTAATTAAAAGATGAAACTTGAACAGTTAAAGTAACTGCAAATTTGCTAAACAAGTAAATTGACAAACTAGCTGGCTCTGCCTGGGCTTACTGAGTGATTACAGCTAATGTTTGAGAGAACTTTTCCACAATATCCATGCCTTCAGTGAAGAAGAGGCTTCAGTGTTTTGGAGGAAGGAGGTGGAGCATTTGTATCTCATTTCTCACGCACAGAAAGGCGCAGTATCAGTGTGAACAGGTGACTCTGAACTTGCCCTGAAATACCTAATCTCATCTCTTCTCAATTGTATGTAACTCCCATCCCTCTTGATAAAAATAACTGTTGTAAAGGGGACATGTTACAGTTCATGTATTCCCCATAAGCCTGTGTTCCTGGGTTACACAGTGGGGTTGTCAAAACCACTGATACTAGCTGTGATAAATAAGCTTTTTCATGATGCGATGTTGTTTTTTACTGGGTTATTGAACCAGCAAATGTGCTTTGGATTTGGGAAGCCTGTAAAGAGCAGGTTAGCCTCTTTTGAAAATGAATTACTAAACATAAGGCTTACAGCAGCCAACAATGTGCAATTATTTCAGTAGTTTTTAAATTATAAAGAGCATGTGCCAACATATTTTCAGAGCTATGCATGCATAATACATAGTCACGGGGTTTCATTCTGACCTAGTTGTCTCTTCTGTTCTTTCAAATAAATAGGAAACAATATTACCTTCCTCAGTAAGCCAGTTATTTAACGTGAATACCATCACTGAATAAAGTTGAATTGCTGTAATGCTCTGAAGATCTCTCAGGCCTTTGGCAGCATCTTATTTCAATGTGTTCTCCCTGATTCTGTAGGGTAAGAAGTTTCTTCCTGCTCCTTCCCTCACTTTTTTTTTAACCAAGAAGCACTCAAAGCTACACTCAGAGTGCTCCACCCTCATTCTCCTGATTTCTTAAAAGAAACATACATGAGAATCATCCCCTTCTGCCTTCCCTTTCTGAGAGTGTTTGTAGCATCTGGGCTGCGCTCCTCTGGAATGCCTTCATTATTCTACACCACTCTCACAAAAAAAGTTCTGGTGAAGTTCTCCATCTTGGATTAAGATGCCACTGCAGATGGTGCGGTTTGGCCAGGCAGCATCAGGTCATGCCATAGGGGAGGCTTCTGAGAAAGCTCACTACTCAGAGCTGGAATTCAAAGAGGTGAATCCCAAAAGGATGCATGCACCGAATTTCCTACTGTGAGGCAGGTTTATTTGCAGGCATGTTTGTTCAAACCTGGCTGAGTACAAACACTGGCATATGCAATAGTGAAGCTGAGAGTGATTTATCTAATGATCTATACGTTATGAGAGCATGTTACAAAACCAGACCTCCTATCTACCTGGGAGTAAATGTGCAGCCACTGAAGAAGTTCAGGCGAGCGTTTGAAAAGTTTTTTTTTAATGACAAGAAGATATTAATTCTGTATTATATCTTTTTATGTACCACACTGTATCTTTTTGTATGCCAGATAATTTGTGTTGTTCATTCCTGAGGAAATTCTACTTACCTGATCCTGTGCTGAGTGTTTGTTATGCTGCCCCGCTCTGTCACAGCCTTCAAACCTTTCAACTGATGTTTCTAAATTGCAAACACTGGCCAGTTTCTTGGAAGGAGGGTACCAACATCTCGTGGCAAAAATGGCAATATAAGCAGTAACATCATGTAAAACAAAGCAACTCGAGGGAGAAAGAACCCAAGCACAAACCCAAATCAAAGCCCTAAATATTTATGAAGATGTATGCAACTTTCTACTACAGAAAAAACCCCTGGGTGTACATTCTGGGTTTGTGTAAGTACTTTTTACATTACAGTGAATTATAAAGCAGACGTAACTACTTTATAGTGTTTTCTCAGATCACAGTTTTGCTCAGAAAATGATTATTTATGGCATAAATTGAAAGCAGTCATTGAGCTCATTTCCACTGGCAAGAGTTCCGAAAGTCTCATACAGTTAAAATGCTTGTTGGTGTTCACGCATGATGGCCCTTTGCATCCAGTTGCTGACAGAACTGCTTGGTTTAAATAATTTGCTTTTCACGGAATCCTGAATGTGTTTTCTATTGTAATAAAACCAAATAGCAATATCTTAATAATGATTCCAGAGTGTATGCTGCCTTATTTTTGTGATTAAGTTTCTAAGCAGCCCTAGGCTGATTTTGAGTTGAAATCCTATGCAGGCCTACTATTAAAGATGGCTCTTAGTGGAGTAGTTTCTTACCAAAGAGATTTAATTTGTATATTTGTTATATAAACAAAAGAGGAGCTAAATGATAAAAATTAAGCTTAAATACAGAAATCAGATGGATGTGTGTGTCTTGAGGGTTTTGCAGTCTTTGTGCTTCTAAGTGTAGTTTATTAATCATCAGATTCATATCTGACTAATGAACGTATTTTAGCCTTGTTTCCTAAGAAAATGAGATGTATACCATTACACTTGCTGATCCTGTTCAGCTTGTCCCCTTTTCCTGTGTGTTGCACTACAGACTTTGATAATTGCTGATCCATTCCAGCAAAAAATTGAGGGAGATGGAGGTGTCAAAGATGGTTAAATTTCTGAGTTATAAAAATCTTGGCAGAGTGTATATATGCATGGTAGGGAAAAGGCTTAGGTTAGTGCCCAGCTGAGAGGGAAGCTGCAGTGTGAGTTCAGCTCTTCCTCGCTGGATGCCTGGCATGGAACCAGGGATTCTGTTTGCTCAGTCTTCTTCAGCTGGCTGTCAAGAAGAGTAGAAGAGCTGTTGGAGTCGAGGTGTTTGAAGACATGAGAAATAGGCTGTTGAAGTGCAGGGTACAGGTAGATTGTTGCTTCCCGCTTCTTTTCTTGGAACTCTTTTTTTTCCTGGTTAACCAGTGGAGCTTGCTTTAAATGAGTAGCTGCTGGATATTGGCAAGTATGTGTAATAAAGTAAGACTCCAAAGTTTGATTGCTCAAAAATAATTAGAAATGTTATGGCAGCTGAGATAACAGTCAAGGCCAGATTGGACTGGCCTTGAACAACCTGGTCTAGTGGAAGGTGTCCCTGCCCATGGCAGATGATTTGGAGCGGATGAGCTTTAAGGTCCCTTCCAACCCAAACCAGTCTGGGATTCTATATGTAATGTAGTTTCTTTTCTTCTAGAAGCACTGGGAAGCAACAGGTTCTTTAAGTTGTACCAAGCTAATTGTTAGTGAAAACCATGTCTCACTCCTTACATACTTGCATGTATATGTGTGGTAGCTCAGCAAGTGTTGCAGGACAGTCACTGCAGATGGGATTAAGCTGCTAGGATTTTTTTCTGGATATTCTCAAAATGCTGAAATATTCATAAAGTCATTTTAATGAGTGTATTTTGCAGGCTTAGAAATGAAAGTGAGCTTTAGCACGTGCTCCTGAATGGATGTTGTATGCTGTATATGCCTACTGTATGACTTCAGTTAAAAATTATCACCTTCAGTAATTGCATTTGTAATCTGGGCAGTGTTATTTCTCCAGGTGGAAAATAGAAGCTCCTCTGTAAATGCAAACTCCTTGAGGCTATCCTGCTTGTCTGTGTTGGTCATGGTGCTGTTCAGCTGCTTTGTTAAAGTATGAAGGACACCTAGTGAGTTCAGTAGAAGGATCAGAATAAGAATCTTCCTCTAAATCTTCTACATTTAGACTACTTTTGAAATACTAATTTTTTTAAAAGCTTTTCCACTTGAGCAAGATTTATATTTCTGTGATTTTCATCTGGAATCTGGTAATGAACAGCACTGAACTCCACTGATAATGCTGTATACTGTTGCAGCAAGTCATTAGTACTTTTTGGTGGTGTCAGGTTCTCCAGTAGTTCAGTATCAGCAAGCTGTAGGATGCAAGAACTTCCCATTCTTCCTATCCCTTTGAAAGCTACCTGTGGAATTAACAGTTTCATGGTAATTGTCACAGGATACAGATTGCATCCTCTAAAAAGAAAGTTGCCATATTCAGACCTGGTCTCCTTCTGCAAATAATGTTGTGCATGTGTGGGGCAAGAGCTGTGCTTGGTTAGACCACTTGTGGTGTTATCAGTCAGTCTGTTCATACGTGTGTAGCCTTTTGTGCTCAAGGTACAGATATTGGCATGGTAGTTTCCTTGGTGGAAAGAATATTACCTGGGAGCTGGCATGTGGTATTTGATCTGTTCTGGGGTTCCAGTTTGGTGGCTGACCAAAGTTGTGCAGCGATGGGCTGGGAGATGCGTGCATACCCAGTATGCAGTCCCTTGGCCAGAGCAGCTGAGCCCACACCAGATGGGAACCCAAAGGTCAGACATAGAGGTGGATGAACGGGTTTGTGGTAGGTTATGACCACAGAACACAATGAGGAGGGAGCACGTCACGAGAGGGATGCAGTAAGCTGTATCCAGCGGGTAATTTGGAGTCTTCAAGAACCCATTCATTTTCTATTGGGTAATCTGCTGTAGAGGTTTCTATTTAGTTTAGCTGGTAAGGGATACTGAGCTGAAAATGTGTTTTAAAAATCAATAGGAGAAAGGATGGCTGGACATTCCTAAAGTAATGTCTATTTTTAAAGTAGTAGCATGCTGTTTCACTGCTGTCAATTTTGAAGCTCTATGATGCCTACTGTATACTTTTCCCCCCCTGCTTCCCAAAACCATATACTGAATTGAAAGAAGTTCAGAGAGTAGTAGGTATATCTGTGTGCTTTGATGCTAAGAGTCCAGGCTAGCACCAGGTAGCACCCACTACCACACCTGTGTGAGGACTGGGGTGTGATAAGAGGTGAGGTTGAGCTCAGATGAAGGGTATCTTACCCTCTTTCAGAAGTGATCACTTTCTCTCTTAGTTAAGTGCTTTGTTGAATTACACCCCCTCTCTGTTGATTTGATCAGAGTAAATTCTGAGAGGTACAGAGATGGGTTAGTTTGTTTAAATTTGAAATCCACTTTTAAATTGAATCATTCATATTTTCAGTCTTTTTCCTATGCTTGTGGGTTGTTTGGTTGGTTGGTTTTTTTAATATATAACCAAGTAATACTTGACATGGGCAGCTGAATTTACCCAGGACTTAACGACATTGAAATAGGCTGATACTTTCGGGCATAAGAGGTACAGTAAACTTTGCTATGAGAATGTCATTCCCTCTCACTTGGCAAATAGAAGGGACAAAATCAAAAGACCTCTTTTGTGCAGGACATGAACAGATCATGTAGTAGTAGAGACTAAGCCCTTTGTAAACCATTTTCTGGACTGTGGGGAAATGCAAAGGAGCTAGAAAGAAAACAGGCGTAGTGGGTTTGTTTGCAGTATAATGTATCTACGTGCCAAAAACCAGATGATTTATTTTTTGAGTTCCTGAGGATTCAAATGTTTACGTTGTGTCTTCATCCAGATTCAAGATCCAGCCCCTATTATGGCTGGCAGTGGGTCCAGATCAGGACCATCCAGTGGGTTATCCATGAAATCACAGCTTCAGATCACTGGTAAGCCTTTTGAAAGGAAATCTCTCTTCTGGTTAGAAACGTAAAAGTGTTTTCTTTCTCACAATAAAATGCAAGTCACTAGTATGTTGCATTTCGGGGACTTTGGGGTTGTACCAAACCCAAGAAAGGTTGCACAGTAAAATTGAAGGTGCCTTGCCATCGTTACTTGACAGCTGTTTCATTCAGGATTTTATCTAAAATGCATTTTTTAAAAAAAAGGATTAATTGGTTTTGAATGCTGTTAAGTAAATTGTACAGAGCAGTCCTCTGAAATGTAATCCTGTATCATGATACTGCTTTCAGTTAACACATGACATAATACCAAATCCAGCATTTACTCCTAACAGTCTCAGGCTAAGTGAATATAAACTGCTGTTCATTAAATTTGACTTACTGCTTCTCCCTTGTTACATGTTTTTGTGGCCACTATTATAAAGGAGCTTTGATAAACATACTGGTGAGAATACTGCTGCAGTTGATCACCTGTGGATTGCATAGGAATGGATTTGCCTGCCATGCATTGCTTTTTCAGTGCCCCACCAACAGAGTAGTTATTGAAACTTAATTCCCAAGTTTTACTCACTCTGACAAACTTTACTGAAGCATAAAAGATGAAGCCTGGGCATATGAGATCTGTGGATGTAGACAGGTCTAGGTTTAGAAGCATCAAGGGTAAATTTTGAATGCTCGGTTTGGAAGATCTATGGGTATATGCAGACATTTCACAAAGTTGATGTTATGGGGATGGAAAGAATTGTCAAAAATAGATGGGAAAGCTTTAGCTAGAAAGGAGGTTGGAATTAAGTAAGTTGTACTGGCTCTAGCTGTCACCTTGAGGTCACAAGTTTTTTCTCAGTGGGCCGTAAGTCTTTAAGAGAAATCTTATTCTGACAGGTTGATACTGGAGAGAAAAAAATGAAGAGGTTTGGAAGGGGGGTATGTCCTTTACATAGTTACAAAGAGTAGAGCTAAGGATTGAAGTGGTGATTGCTATCTAAGGCTTACTCTGTTACAGACCTGTGACTCACATAAAGTGAAATGAAAGAAATGGCTTTGTTTAGAAATGAGACTGTTAAGATATTTGCATGGTTCTCAATTTGTGAGAAGTTCAGCTGCAGTCTACAAGCAAACTATTTCCTGTGCAAGCAGGAGTTACTTTATCTGTAAACAGCACCTGCCCTACCCTCATCTCCCTGTTCCACTATCTTCACTAGATTTAAATTAACTTTCAGGTTGTCTGCTTAAGAACAAACCTTGAAAGTAGGTACAAGTCTGCTGATTTGTGCTGCCTCAAAGTAGGTCTTGATGCCTTTGAGATAGCAATGTTAAGGCGTGAGATGCTGCAGTATAGAAGTACCGGAGACATGAAGGGAAGGCAAGGGGAGCTATTTGTGAGAATTAATGTTAGCTAACTGGAGTTAATTTCTGTAAGATGTCTTTAATAGAGAAAGAGTTTCCCTTGAGAGCAGTTCAGAGCAGTTTATACTAAGCTACTTGTCTAAATCTCTAAAGGAGCAGAGACTATAAAGGGAATCTAGGTAGATTAGCCATATGGGCTTGAATTAGTCATCTTTTTTTAAGGATGTAGTGCAGCTGAGGTGAGTGACAAGAACCCAGGAGACCAAGTTGTTACTTGTTAGAGCAGAGTGGACTTCACTGCCCAATTGGAAATATCTTAAGTACAGAAATTTGTCTTAAATACCAATTTGTGAGTTTAGTGTTGCAAAGGAACCCAAGAACTCTCCTGATCCAAGAGCCAAAGGTCAGGGGTAGGCTGGCACATGCACATGCTGCTTTGGCTACATGGAGGCAGCGTAGCCATGGTTGTTTGGAAAGACGGGATTGTTACAGTCAATTCTGAGTGTTTAAAAACAAAGCAATCTAAAAACCCACCAAAAAAACCAACCAAACCAAACACACAAAAGACCAGGACATATGTGCCCGTTTATGTTCATCCCCATTCCTGTCCTGTGGGTTGTCCCATTGTGTCCTCTCTGTCCCCACCTCAAACCTCTAGAGCAAGTCAAAGAATCACATCGTAGAATCAGAATGGTTTGTGTTGGAAGGGACCTTAAAGCTCCTCCAGCTCTACCCTGCTGCCATGGGCAGGGACACCTTCCACTGGAGCAGTTGCTCCAAGCCCCT
>JANRGW010042459.1:4634-14976 GCA_024733675.1 Psilopsiagon aymara | reverse complement strand
TGGCACTCGCCTAAGGGAGTTAACCAATCACATGTCATCGAATGTTCTAGTGTTCTGTAACTTTTCTATAAAAGGGATGCCTGTGAGCCCTAACCTGTTCCGCGTTTGATCACATGGATCTGTGCTGTGTTGTTGTTTGTCTCCCATCACACATACATGTGTATGTACTGAAAGAGGCACAAACTCACAAAATAAAATATAAACCTTTGTAAATAAGTAGAATCAGTTTTCAGTAACATTAAGTTTGATGGCTTTGCGACAGTAGCAATGGAAAATAACTGAGGTGCATGATTCACAGAAAAAAAAATAAGTGTGTGGCTAGAGAACAGACTGAGAATTCTTGAGTAAGATAAACCGGTGTAGTTGACATAGTTCCTAGGTCCTTTTGACCTTAGTACAGAATAAGTGTAAGAAAAACAGGACGTGGGGATGCGTTGTATGTGAGACTAGGAGATGTCCAGGATGGGCTGCAGCTAAACTAACTGGTAAGTAGGAGGTCAGGATGATTGCTATGTCTGTAGTGTTAATGAACCAATTAAGCTGGTGTAAGCATCTACTGCTCACCCTTCAAAGGCTGCTGGAAATCGTGAAGTTTGTTGGAAAAAGTAAACGACTGTCAAAGACCACCATCACATTTTTATATGTATGCGGGAAGCTTTGTGGAAAATGACGTAATTGATCCGTAGCCTCATGCATATGCATGAATGCCCTGTGACTGTGTAAGGACCGCCTGTGTGGCAATACGGGGACTATAGCTAGGTGGAGCTATCCCCCGCGTCTCCCGCCGCCGCGATGAAGAGCACCTGCTTGTCAACTGGAACTTTGTTGGCGAGTTTGCGCCTGGAGTTTGCTCCGACTCACTTTGGCGCGCCAGATGGGACCCGCTCTGCTCTGCTGCAGGACCCGCTGAGGACAGGGCTCCCTTCGACTCATTCAGATCACTGCGGAAGCAGACAAGGATCATCTTCATAAAAGGTATTCTTATATATAGTCTGTAAGGTACTAAATTGATTTGGTAAGTGTACGCAGGGTATCTTCCACAAACGGAGATACGAAATCTCGTAGGTAAAGGCATATACCCTGCTGCTAGCATCTGTTTGATATACACCCATGAGAAGCAGGAGGCATCTTGTGGTTTGGGCCCTACAAGACACAGGGGGTGTCTTGTGGAAATGGTTTTGAATCTTATTGATATTTGACTTATTTTGTAGCTTGTTACAGTAATGATTTTGGTCTTGTGATTTTGGTATTGGTGACAGAATGTTATAGCTGTGTTATTAATTGTTGTTTGTTTGATAGAATTTTAGTCTCTGCCTCGAGTGTTGTGACTGTGTAGAGTGTGCCTGTGGGATCCCGTGTGTGTGTGTGTGAATGTGAGACTGATAATGGGAAATCAGCAGAGTGGAGAGATCTTGAAAAAGAGTTCTTTAGGATGCATTTTGGCACATTGGAAAGACCTGGGGGTGAGTCTCCTGGGGGCTCATTAAATAAGAAGACATTGGTTAAATATTGTAACCAGTGGTGGCCTTTGTATACTCTGGAGGTTCAGGAGAAATGGCCTAAAAATGGAACTCTGAATTATAATATATTGTTACAATTAATGTTTTTGAGGCGGCAGGGAAAACAGGATGCAGTAATGTATGCAGATACGTTTTTTGCATTGCAAAACCACACGGAATGGCAGAAAGAATGTGGAATTAATATAGCACCTTTGGATCCTTTAATTTTAGCTTTAGAAAAAGAAAGGAAGCAGGCTGGGAATAGGTTGGAAAGATGTTGTTCTGGTTGTGATATTGGGGAAATGCATTTGCAACTTAAGAAAAGAGCTGAGGATAACCTGGTTGAGGATAGAATGGAGGATTATGTTTCCTCAAAGGTACCAGATCAGAGATAACCTGCAATTCAGGAGGAATCCTCTGTTTCAGGTGAAGAGCAAGGACAACATGTAGAGAAAATTCCCTCCACTCCTGTTGCCACCCATGTCCATAGTGAAACTAAGACTGTCCTACAAGCCCCTCTTAGGGGAGCAATGGGACTGGAGGGACATAGCAGCATAAAAGTGGATTTCTCTTTAGGAGATTTGGATAATTGGAAGCAGATTGCAAAACACTATTGAAATGACCCTATAGGGGTAGCTAAGAAACTTGACGTACTGGTAAAAAGTCAGGATCTTGATTGTAAGGATATAGATGTAATATTGGATGCATTAACAGAGACAGAAAAACAATTGGTTATAAAAACTGCTTGTACTCAGGTAAATGCTTAGATTACTGCAAGGGTGATGACTGAGAGGGTTGAAGATCATATTCCCCTCCAGATTGGGATTATAGTGATGCTGGAGATAATACTTCTCTGAAGAGATATCAACATTGGATTAAATATGGGTTTGAAAATGCTATACCTAAAGCAGAAAACTGGTCAGTGCTGCTTGAAATAAGACAGGGGCCAAAGGAGTCGCTGACAGGGTTTCTGGACAAGCTCAGAGAAACTCTGCAAAAATGCACCACAATGGATCCTTCCTCAGAGGAAGGAAATCAGGAAGTCCAATTCACCCAAAGTAGAAGAAATCCTCAATTGGTATACCCAGGAGTTTGGGCATCTGAGGTCCCAGGATATGAAATAACTGGAGGACAGAGAGAACCTGGAACCACTAGAAAAGAAGACATTTGTCAAACTCCACAACTGTTGACTGCCAAAGAGCTCTGAACGTTCTTGGGAATGACTGGATGGTGCAGACTTTGGATCCATGATTATGGTGTTCTGCATCCTTTTTGCAGGAACAATTGACAGAACCACTAACACGACTGCTTGGCCACTATAGAGACTGTATATTTGAGCCGACCAGATTTGAAAGAAAAACGGCTAGAAGATGCTGATTCTTGGTTTACTGATGGTAGTAGCTTCATGAAAAATGATGAACGAAAGGCAGGATATGCTGTTACCACCACTTCACAGGAGGTCCTCTGCAGGAGAAGTGGAGCAGACTGTACCAGATATTATTGACCACTTTTACAGCAGTGAAGATAAAGGAACAACCTGCTTAGGTACATTATTCAAGAATAAAAAAAGCACCAGAGCCAGAGAAGATATGGTGGATCAAACCTTCAGGACCCTTACGTATGAAGTTGTGTCAGTCAGAATTTGGATTTATATGATAACTGGCTTACAAGCTTGGGACCAAAACTTATACCTGAAATTAATGCAGAATGTTTACTAAAGTTTTTAATCGTTGTGACTGTTGGGTGTTTGCACAGTTGCCTTAATTAGGAGAAAATCCAGACCTTCCATTATCGGAGTTCCACTTCCCAAGACTATCTTATGGAGAAATTTGTGGGTGAACACTAGCAATCTACATCGAGGGAAAGGTTAAGATTTGGGGTAGTTAATCCGAATCCAAGTAAAAAATATTACATCTGTGTACAAAGATGTATTACGCCAGGAACTAGAGTAGGAGATTATGGCTCTTTAAATGCCACAGGTGTAGGTCCCCATTCAATTGCAGTCACACTATTAATATAGATGGTGTCGTAGTTCAGTGGTGGCCCACTGCTAAAGGGAAAGGGTGGTATTGTTTATGTGAAGAAAATGCTCATAAGACTCTACCCTGCAACTGGAAGGGGGCATGCACCTTAGGTGCTGTGATACCCAATCTTACTATTATTGACATGTATCCTTCTGGAACCTGGGTTAGAAGTTTTACTGAATGGTTTAAGCGAGGGTTTAACCCTATTGCTGAATGGAACACCGCATTTCATAGTTTTGTGAGATGGCTAATTCCATCTTTGGGAATAAGTGAATTAGAGAAGGCAATTGTAAATATCTCAGCATCCGTAGAGGAAATAGAAAGTAAAACTATTGATATAATCCAAGTGGAACAAAAAGAGATAACTAGCCTATCTAAAGTTTTATTACAAAACTGAATGGCTCTAGACATGTTATTGGCTTCACAAGGAGGGGTTTGCTCCATAATCAATGAAAATTGCTGTTCCTATATATATCAAAGTGGCAGAATTGAAACAGATCTGGAGGAAATTTGGAAACGAATTAAAGTATTTCATGAAATGGCCAAGGAGAATTATCCTCCTGGGATAATCATCCTCCTGGGATCCCCATGTCTCCTGGGGTTTTGAAGAAATATGGAAAAAGTTAACTTCATAGTTAGCTAATCTGTCCTGGTTGAGGCAACTGTTTGAAGGAATATTAATTGTTTTAATATTGATTACTTGTGGTATGATACAATGTTCCTTCTGGTATTGTAAATGATCTATGATAAATTACAAAGATTGGAAGAGAAATGAAATCAAGCATCAAGTAGAAACAGGAAATTATTTCAAAAAGACTCTAGGTGGTAATGGTAATATAAAAAATGTTGCAAAAGGATTTGCAAAAGAATAGAAAAGGGGGGATTTGAGACAAGGGGGCACAAAATCACAAAATGAAATATAAACCTTTGTAAATAAGTAGAATCAATTCTAAGTAACATTAAGTTTGATGGCTTTGGGACAGTAGCAATGGAAAATAACTGAGGTGCATGACTCAAAGACACACTTCAAGCACTGCACATTACCTGCTCCCGCTGTAATACCTGCAGCAAGGAAATGGGCTGGTCCTACCGTGGTGCTTGGCTCTGGGGTGCAACCCAGAGGAGACACACGTGCAGGGACCACACCAGCAGCACCACTCCTGCTACACCACACATGCCTGCACCATGAGTGTGACACTTCCTGAGCCACCAGCCAGGGCTGGGAGGATGGGGAGGCATGGGAGGTACTGTCATTACGCTTACAATTGTGCCATCTTTACAACTGGTGTATAAGGGTTTGCTTTTATTTCTCCCAAAGGTACAGGACAGTGTCCTCTTCAAACTCAAATTGCAGGCTCTGCAGCCCCAGCAGTTCCCATGGGGAAGTCACCATGGGCCTCCCAGGTTCTGCTTGGTCCCGTTCCAGACCACCAAGGAGATGTGAAGCTCTGGTAGGAACCTACCAACCTCACGCACTGAAGCACCACTTGCCAGGGCTCACACCAAGCTTCCCGGGATACTGAGCTGCTGCTTAAGGCCCTGACCATTCCTGATTCCTCCCTGTGCTGCTGTCAGTGCAGAATCGATGTCCAGTTTGGGACACAGGGCACAGCCAAGTCTGTTACCATCCTCTGTGCCCTTAGCAGACAGGGGGACCAGGCTGGATCCCCCGCTCCAAGGGGGTTTTGTGTGAGCTAGGGACAGGGTTTGGACTGTTCCTAGTAGCTCTGGTGGCATGAGCCAGCTCCTTCCTCCTCTCCAGCTGGGAACTATGTCAATGCTGGAAGCCAGGAATGGCACCCTGTGGATCCACAGCCAGGGCCATTAGCCCAGCAGCAGAGTACTAGCAGGGCCTGAGCACCACCGTGGAGCTTGGTGCTGCCAGGGTGCTGCTGCTGTCATCACAGCGGGGATGTAGGTGCCAGCTAGGAGAGGTCCTGGGAGTGACGGGCTGGCTGGATGACCATGCTAAGAGAAGGATCATGGAGCTGCGCAGGGCCGACCTGAGTTTCCGCAGGATCAAGAAGCTGCTGGAGCTGGACAACATCCACGTGATGCTGCAGACTATGTACCTCTTCCTCAAGCGGAAAAGCATGGAGCTGGGGCTGGTGGCAGCTGCCTGGGACAGAGACCAGCCCCAGCCTCCACTGCGAGGACATGAGCCTAAGCTGCCCAAGCTGGCAGGCCCCTGGTCCCCCACAGTGCCTGGCAGGGGCCCACTGGTCAGCTGGGGCCCCTCAGCTGGCCCCCACACCAAGGAGGGGACCCAGAGTGTCAGCCCAGCCTCACTGTGCCAGGGCGGCAGGCAGAGCAGCGAGGCCCTCCCCATGGGGCTGCCCCCCAGGAATAGTAAGGCCTGGCTCCCCACACGGGTCCCTGCCATAGCACCCTCAGCAATGCTGGATCAAGGAAAGGGTTCCCAGCCCTGTGCTGGGTTGCCCCAGAGTCTCCTTTGGAGGCATTTCTCTCGCTGTCCCTTGCAGGCAATGGCAGCTCCACAGGTGCCCTCTCAGCTCCAGGGATCATGGCCAGCACCCACCAGCTCCTGCCCAGCCGAGGGCAGCCGAGTGCACCCCCAGCCAGGAGCCCAGCCGTGATGGGGAAGAAGCAGCTCATGGACAGGACGATCCTCCTGCAGAAAAAGGTAGGCTGCTGGGCAGCACGGTGAGGTGAGAGAGCCTGTCTGCACTCGGTGGGGACTATGGTGGTGCTGCCCACAGGACACCCTGCACAGCGCCCTGCTGTATTCACACCATGCAGATGGATGGGGCAGGCTGCTGGGGGCAAAACACTCCTAACCTCTGCTACCTGCACTCTACAGTAATGCTCAATCCTGGCACTTTAGGAGCTTGCCTGGGAAGCCCCTCTGTTCTCTGGGGCTGTGGGGCATGCTGCCCACACAGCTGCTGTTCTTAGGTGATGCTGGCATGGATAGGCCAGTTTTTGCTAGCATTGGCCTCCAACCTGCAGCTCACAACCCCTTCTTTAAGGCTTGGTTTCAGTACCAGCTCAGGAGCTTCCCCAGCCCACCACAAGGAGACTAGCAGCTGCATGACTTGGTGCTGTACCTGGAGATGAAGGGCTGTGGCAGGCCACAATGGGCTGACACAGCCAAGACAGCCACCCCTGGGGCACATCCAACTGCTGTAATCCCCATTGTGTACCCCCCTGCCTTGCCATGCCATGAGACCCCCAGGCTGTGGCCATGCATACATTGTCCCATAAGTGATTGTCAAGAGCCCTTCCAGCTGCTTGAGAGGTCACAGGTTGTTCAACACCCTTTCCAGAAGAAAAGCTCCCCTGCAGTTCAAAACCACATGTGGTCCTCCTCAGGGAGCAGAACAGTCCTTTGCTTCAGGATACAATATAAGACATAGAGGGACTGGAAAGAAAACCCCAGGATGTGTTATTTCTGGCCCTGCAGAGAGCAAGTGTGTGCCTGGCATCGGCACAGGAGCAGCATTCGCCAGTGGGTGGCTAAACACATGCTGCCAGCATGCAGAGCATGTGGAGCTCCTGCAGAGCAGCAGCAGAGGGACTGGGTGGGGATGGCTTTCTCTCACACCTTGTAGTTAAACACAGAATAAATCTTTCTTTTGCCAAATACCATTGAAGGAGCAGCTGGCAATGTTTCACCCTTCCTTCTCTCCTGCTTCCCATTACTGCAGGTCAAAGAGGACAGCACTCAGACAGTCCTGCCGAACCCCATGAGCCCTGGAAATCCAAGCTTGCTTGGAGCAGTTCAGTACTTCCTCCAGCTCCCAGCTCCCATGCCATTGCTGAAAAGCTGGATGCTGTACAGACGGAGATCCAGAAGCTGAGCCAGGTCCTGCACGTGCTGCTAGAGAGGCAGAGCCAGCTGGAAAGGCAGCAGGAGCATCAGCAGAGGCTGCAGCAGGAGGTGCTGGTGACACTGCAGCAGCTCAGCTCCACAGTGAGCCATGGCACAGTGCCAGCCAACCAGCTCTGCATCCCCTTTGGCAGCACGGCTGAGCCCTCTCCCAGCCAGTTCAGGGTGGAGCTCCTCTGACCTCATGTGATGCAAGCAACACTCCAGCAGTGCTGTGCTGATGGCAGGATGAAGCTGCAGAGAAGAATCACCTGCCACAGGCTGTGGCTTAAGGACTATGGGGCATCAAGCAGAGAAGGTCACGGATGGCTTTTGTTTTCAGCCCTGTTGATTGAAAGGGGATGTCTGGCACAAGAGGCATGGTAGTGGAAAACTGAGGCCCTACTCTGTGCTGCCTAACCTGGCTGAGGCTGGCTGGTGGCCCATGGACTACATGGGACTTCATGGACTTCAGCAGCACAGACAGGCTGCCCACAAGGAGTAGATGCAACTAAGAGAAACAGGGAGGTGGGTCTCAAAGAAAATGCAAGGCTTCCTGTCATGAGGGTCAGTGCCAGGATGATCAATCAGGAACACTTTGTGCTCTCCCGCTGTGGGGCCTTGTTCAGTAAAAAATGTACATATACCACAGTATACAGTTCAGAAACAGTGTGGGATCTCTCTTCATTTTGCCTACCCCTTGCTCCAACAGCAAGCAGGCTGGATTTCTCTTGGACACTGCCACCATGCGTGGAGCTGCCTAACATGCCCAAACCCATGAGGTGACACCACCATTCCACACATGAAGGATTCTAACAGAGGCTTGGCATCAGCCACTGCATCATTAGGAATATATCACACTTGTGTAGGTAACAATATTTTACTGAGCAGGGTCCACCTAGGTCACCCTCCTCACCCAAATTCTCAGCAGATCTGGAATATGGCACTGCTCCTTCCTGGCCAGGACACAGACAGGACCATGTGAGTAAGTGTTGCGCCCATGCAGGAGCAACCTTTCTCTAACCCCGTTCCTGGGCGGGACATTTTCCTGGCTGTGGTCCCCAGCAGCATGGGCTCTCCCTGGTGCAGATTGATGGTGGTGCAGAGCTGCTCAAACAGCAGTGGGAACAATGCTGAGAACCCCTTTGCCTGGGCAAGATGGGCTCAAGGTTGCTGATGGACTTTCACTGCAGCAGTGGGGTCCAAAGGGACTGTAATTGGACACACACACACACACACACAGAGCTGTACTGACATCCCACATGCCCCACTGGGTGTTTTCCAGGTCCCTGCAGCAGCCTCTGTCACAGTGAACCACCCCCCCTAGACACATGGGCTGTCCCTGTGCTGTGCTGGGAGCATTAGAACTCTGCTACCATCTTCCTGCGGTCGCTCATTTCAATGTTGGTGTAGTTCTGAAAAGCGAAAGACAAAGGGAAATGGGAAATCAGTCACTCTGCTCTTTTGCACAACTACCTGCATTTGCCTTGGTGCTTGAACTGAAGAGGCTGGATCTGCCTTCAGCAGGCACACAGTTTCCTAAGGTCTTTGTTAATGTTTGGGGAAAACCAAGAGCGGAACTCCTGCCATCACCTGGCACATGTATATCAACTTAAACCCACGCTAGTTTCTGAAACAGCTTCCCTAAACCTGACTTATGGTGTTTCTAAAATGTCTTAAAAAAATTACTTGCAGTTTTCTATTCCCCAGATGTATTTTAAGGACTTTATTCCTTTCTAACTCTTGGACATCAGGTTAGTAAAAATGAATGGGAACAAATCACTTGGGCTAGTTAAATAACCCATCCACCACAGCATTCATTTCAAACATACAGACCGTTAAGCTGCATGTTGCCTGCTGACATTAGGGAACTTCAAGTAATTATTTACAGTGCTGCCATGTTATAACATGGAAGCTATTTCCCATCATGGTAATCAATCCTAAGCTGTCTGTTGCTTCCACCCTGCTTTAAAGGAAGAGCTCTTCCCTGCAGCCAAGGCATCATCTCTCACTGCCTTTGTATGCCACAAGCCTTCAGCTTTCTGCTCTCCCACCACATGCTCTAAGTAAGATTGATGGTCATTACGCTGTGCTCACTGACATGCCTAGCATTGTGCATGCTTTCACTCATGCTTATCTTAACCTCCTGCAGAGCCAAAAGCAAAGGGACTTCACTGCAAAAAAATCAGGAGCAACATATTGGAGTGTCTGGATGAAGAATGTAGGTAATCACCTGAGAGAAGGAGCAGGTCACTGCTTAGCAATTAGAAAGGAAGCACTGGGGAGACTGAGAAAGGCAGTGCAGATGGGAAGATGGTTTCTCACCTTTTGATGAAGTTTTTACTTCAGGTCAACCAACGAATATGAGCAGGAGAGATTCCATGAGAAACAGGGCAACTTCCCATTCCTGGAAGGAAGCTGAGAGTGCAAAGGCAGAGCATTGTAGCCAGGACCTCTCCCAGCACAGGGTGCCCCTAAGAGGTCACAGAATGGGTTGAATTGGGCTGGACTGGGTTGGAAGGGACCTTTAAACATGATCTAGTTCAACCCTCTGTCAGTTTAGAGCCATTCCCCCTTGTCTTGTCCCTTGTTGGTTGTCTTGTCCAACCTGGCCTTGAATGCTTCCAATAATAGGGGCACCCACAGCTTCAATGGGTGACAACAGGTTGGGCTGTATGAGCCTCCTGATGTGGAGAGCCCCTCTTCTACCCCCCAGCTGCATCACCATAGTGTGCTGGCTCTGGCTAGCTCTAGCTGAGGTCCCAACTCCTGCTCCAAGCAACTGGGCTTCTGAGCTGTTTGTCCAAGAGCTCCAGCAGCAAGGAGCTCACTGGTGAAGCCCAGTCTGGTGGCTTGCCCTGTACTGCCCCTCTCATGTGGGCGCGTATTCTGACGCTGGGATCAGCCCTGCTTGCTGTGCTGGAAGCAGATCACCATGCTCAGCTTTGCCTCCTGCTCACCAGCGCTGCGTGACACAGACAGGGTGGCTT
>JANRGW010042458.1:0-15150 GCA_024733675.1 Psilopsiagon aymara | reverse complement strand
GAGCAGAGGGAAGAAAAAGGGGGAAGTGAGTGAACAAACTGCGTGGCTGATTTACGGCTTAAACCATGACACTCCCGCCCCGTTTCCTTGCAAGCCAGGGTGATTCAGCCCACAGCACCTTGCTTGTTTTTCACAGAGAAGCCTTTCTCTCCTCTGTGATGCTGGAAGGAAGCACAGGGCATGGCTCAGCTTTTCCAGCATGTCTGCTCCTCCCTGTGATGCTGGAGGTGTTGCAACATCCACCACCACAGCAGCTCATGTCCTGCCCTCAGCCCCATACAGAAATGCTGCCGAGATGCCCAAGAGAAGTATATAGTTGAAAGGTCCAAAACCACTTGCTCTCTTGGGACTTCCATTTAGCCTGAGAACAAAAAGTACTTTTGCTTTATGGCCTGAATTCTCATCACGAGAAAGGAAAAAGTGTCTGAGAGGCTTTTCCAACTGCTTTTCCCAAAACCATATGATTTTATTCCTCTTCATGGAAAGCATTTGTGAGTTCTACACTGAGGAAAATTTTCATCAATTCTTCTCAACTAATGTATGCAATGTAACTACATCTAATGTATGCAAGGTGAATGGAAGTTGCTGAGCTTTTCTAAAGGGGAACAGAAGTGTGAAAACAAAAAATATTTAATTCCATTTCTAACTGCAGGAGTTTCACAATGCCATTCATTTTCCTAAGTAATAGCCAAGTAATTTTACTTGCTGTGCTCCAGCAATATCCATTTGAGCTTTCATATGAGGAAACTAAAATAGGTGCGAATTATGCAAAGCTGAAACACCCAAATCAACCACTATACAAGCTTAATGGTGCATACGTGTGATCTCGTACAAAAGTATATAATTTTTGTCATTATTCCCTATTAAAAGGTAACAAGGTAGGGAAAAAGAACCACGATGAGATTATTCATAAAATTGAGTATCTCATAGGAGGTTAGATTAGCCCACAACATAGACATCAGAAATGTGAATTAATGGGATTATTGTTCCATTGAAGAAAGACCCCCATGTCTGATCCTCAGCTAGATCAGTACTGCTTTGTGTACATCAAAGGAATCATATCTGATAGGCAGATATAACTCCTCATACCTTTCTAGTTTATAAGAAAAACAAATTCATTTAGAGTAAGCTACTGACCTTATTCCAGCCTGCTCAACTCCACCCCATGCCAGTCCTAATTCCATTAATGAGGGCAGGGAGAGCTGGATAAGGTGGTCTTTGTTACACAGCCTAAGAGCCTGGACAACTGCCTTCCAGAAGTAAAAGGGGCAAGTGAGATTTGCAATCAGATCAGGTGTTGTGAAATAATTTTCAGCTCTCAATACATAAAATTTACACATCATATCCACCACTGGTGAGGCACAGCTGGTAAAACACTTTATGTACTGCTGGTGCTTTGGTAGCTGAAACACAATGTTGAGCAGGCCTTCCAAGCAGAGAAAAGCTTGTTAACATCAGGTTGTGTGCAGCCCAGGTCATTCAACAAAGGCTTTCAGCAAGAGCTTGGATTTTAAGCATGTAAATTGTTGCCCTCAACAACATGCGCAAGAGCATGAACCTGGGCCAAAGAAAAAGGTATTTTTTCTATCAGTATTATTTTACTCTACTTGAACCTTATGTCTCCTAAGATAGAGAAATGAAAATAACCCTTTGGTTATTTTTCTGGAAACAAGGAAATGAAGATGTAAAGATCTGTTTCCTTGCTGAAAGCATTATGCTGAACTATATCTCTGCCTCCAGTGGCAAACTTCACATGCTGCTGCAGGATGTGGCGTAGATAACCACTGGCTGAGGACTGTCTCTTTACTGGTACAATTAAACTACAGCTGGTGTAGGAGCCGCTGTGGTGGTAAAGGTGTTATTACATAAGCCCTAAGCACCCATGCTAAGTGATCAAGCCACATGAAATACACTTTTGCTTCTTCTGCTAAATTAAAACCATGACTCCAAAGCCACTTGTGACCTTAAATAAAAAACCTTTACAAATGCTTATGGAGTTTGTCTCACAGCTGTTGTACAAAGCAGAGCACTAGAGACCTTTTAAATGGATTACTGAAAAGAATGAAAGGAAATATTTTGCTGCCTGTAGTTCATTTGTAGGACAGTCCTGATTCCCAGGAATGTGTTAAAGTTTCTTCCACCATAGGGGCGTCAAAATAATTTTTAGCCCCACAGTTGTTTGCAAACAGTTTTGTTCAACTGTTTATAATTAATTAAAATTGTTTTGTCATGCCAGCATCAATTCTGCTTGTGTAATCTCTGACTGAAGTGTTCTGAATGGAAAAATATGAATAATGATCAATTACCAGCACAATGTCTATGGAAATGAATGCTTGCAGCCATGCACAGATCCAGGCATTCATCTGAATGAAAGACAGCTTGCCAAACACATAGGCAAGCAAAGCCTGACCTCCCTGAAGCAACCACCTCTCCCTGTAAGCCAAGCCCCTTCCACACCTCTGCCACTTCCCAGCAGCACCACTGGCATCACAGCAGCACATGAGGACTCCATGGCTCACTCTCCACTGACTTTCCAGCACTGTCTTATCCTCTCTCCAACAACAGGTACTTTGCCATCAAAATACATTCAGGGATGAAGATCACCACCTCTTACTTATATGAAGTGACGTGTTCAAACAAACGTGGTTCAGGGCTGGGCAGCATAGAAGTTCTAAAGGCTTGCCTGCTTTACAGCTTATGGGTGCTTTGTGGAGGAGTGGAGTGAAATTAGGTTTTGCCCAAGCTCAGTATCTGTATCCACTTGGTCACTACAGGCTCCCACCCTCTCTATTCACCTAGGATATGGGTGGCCATGCTGTATGATGCTGGAACAAGGACTTTCTGCAGCACAGAGGGGGACCAGCCCTTGCTCGTGAGGCTGCCATGTCTTTTCTCTGTGAAACCCCTGCTCACTGAAGGTGCTCCTATGGACACACTGACATCTCTGAGAAATTCGTGGTGAGAAGCTTACAAGTTTAGACTGTGCTGGAATGGACAGAATTGGATATAAATGGAGATGGCCTACACAGTGAGGGAAAAACCCCAACAACAAAAAAAAACCAACCAAAAAACCAAAACCCCAGAAAATGTTCCTATTGAATTTAGCCCATTTTTCATTTAGCTTTTTAAGGAAATAAGATTTATGCAAGTATGAGCTGCCTCTGAGCCTCTTCACACATCTGTTCCCATTCATCCTCCCACTGACACATTACCAAACATAGCCAATTTTCACCAACATCAAGCTTTCAAAGACAGCAATTCCCTAGGATTTTCTTAGGAAGGCAGCCAGCAACAGGAAGGAGAGTGATGTCCTGCAAGAGCACCTGATCAAGGGAAGTGGCATGGTGCCATCCCTGGCCAGGCAGCAGATTTCCAGGATGCTTCTTTCCAGCGCAGGAGCCACATCAGCCAGCACCTTCTCTATCCTGGGCCTCAGCACAGCAAATCAAAAGATGCGGAGCTCCAGGAAACCAGGTTTCACTCACTCTGGAAGTGGTTATGGAGAAGCATGCCATGACCCAGCTGCAAGCATGCAGTAGGTACATGCCTGTACAGAAGAGTGGGTCAGGGCAGGAGCTGCTGAAAGCACACACCATCTGGGTTTCCACTGCAACAGATACTAGATCTGCTTCATGGGCACGGGTCTTGGTTTCCTACTGCTGCTGATCAAAAGATTGGATGAGGGGGATGTCAGTGTGCTTTTGAGAATGAAACTACCCAGCTGTATATACATCATGTGGTTCCTGAGAAGAAAAGGCACAGAGATGGGGAGAAGGAGAAGTATGAGAAGTACCTACTGAGAAGCAGCACAGCAAAAGCTGGCAACTGCCTAGTGCCTATGAAATAGCCCCATTCAGTCTGCTACTCTTCAGGCCCATTAGACATAAAGAGTCAGCCCAGGAAATGGCAGGCCAGCGAGAGCACTTCTGCAAATACAGTTCTGGGCAGAGGAAAATTACTTTGGAAAAGATTTTGCAGGAGGTTCCGTGACTGCCATCACAGTACAAAGCTGCATTGAGCTGTTTGCAAAAATTCCCTAATTACTGGTTAAGACATCCAAGGAGATGCTTAGAGTAGAAGATGGACTGTTCCCCAGTAAAGCAGGAAAAAATTGGTTCTGCAGGAGCTCTTTTTTTACAAGGGCTTTGAGGGCTACAATACAGTGATGGCTGGGCTTCTGCTTCCATGCCAGGGAGCAGAGGTATCTAACAGGGAGGGTAAAGTTATAACCAAGACAATGGAAGGACGTGAACCTCCTCCTGATCACATTGAATGCATGGACAGGATTTGAAGCCATGGGCAGTCCTTCTCTCTTGCAGGGTAGATCTGCTTTCAGAACAGTTTCTTCACAGAATATTAATTCAGAAAAAGCACTACTTCCACCAGGATGCTGAGGGGTATGTAAGTGCCATACATCACAGTGGGGATACCATTGAGTGTCTGATCCTACCTCAGAGTGTAACACCATCCCACATCAAGCCCTGCAGCTGCAGCACTATGATCAGTCTTACAACAAGAATCATATGATTTCTCTCTGCTCCTCTACATCCATTCCCTAGAAAAATGACAGGTGGTTACTTGAGGCAGAGATGCTCACATAAGTCAGGAAAAAGAAATGGCAACCAGTGCTCAACCTTAAAAAAAAAACAAACAAAACCCAAGAACCACTAAATAAATTAATGTCTCTGGTAAGTCCACACCATTCTTCAAACCTGTGCCAACATTTCCATTGCAATAAAAGACTGGATTCCATGGTAACATAGGACAGCTCTTGTCAGAGGCCCAGGTATCTATGGTACAAAGCTAAGGGAGCTCCCTTTCTTTGCCTCCAGCTTGTTAGTGAAAACAAGTACTTAGGGGAGAGATGGGTGGGGAGGGAGAAATGAGGCTAATAGGTGTCTCAAGTAAGCAGGTTTTGTCAAAATGATGTGAAGCTGAATGTTCTCTGTTTCATCTGATGCATGCTTTCCACTGCTGTCTGAAGGTTTTCTTTTTCCATTTTCAAAGGCTATAGATTTCCATCTCTTATGCTAGCAATTGTTTCAGTGGTTTATTACTTTTTCCAGCCCCTTCTGATTTGCTCAGTTAAAGATACAGATAGGCCAGCTATAATAAACTCTCACAGGATGTGCAAAATCTTCTCAAGAAGTAAATATCTCCAGCCTTTTATTACACGCAAAAACAATAAAATCACCAGTTCCAGCCAAATGTTAATAAAAGGCTTCACAAAAAAAGCAAACCACTCCAAATGGACCAGTGTTGCACTGTTTACCATCTTTTTGCAGCCAAGGGTAACTGAGGGAGCCGGCTGAAAAGTTCACCAAGTCATTTTCCATCATTTATCAGCTGTCCTAGCTAACTGGATGGTAGGAAATGTGACACCCACCTAGAAGAAGGGCTGGAAGGAGGATCTGGTGGATTAATGGCCTGTCACCCTGACTTTGGTGACAGGGAAGGTTATAAAGCAGATCACCTTGAATGCCATCATGCAGCGTGTACAGGGCAAGCAGGTGATCACGCCTGGTAGTTCTTGACTAACCTGATTTCCTTCTTTGGCAAAGTGTCCCATTTAGTGTAGGAGGGAAAGGCTGTAGATGTTCTCTACCTAGATTTTAGTAAAGCCTTTGACACCATTTCCCACAGCATCCTCCTGGAGAAACTGGCTGCTTAATGCATGGACCACTGTGGTCTTCAGTGGATAACAAACTGGCTCTCTAAACCCAAAAAGTGGTGGTGAATGGAGTCAAATCCAGTTGGGGGGTGGGAACAAATACTGCTGTCCAGGACTCAGTACTGGGGCTAGCAGTGGACAAGAAGACAAACAGCATCCTGTCCTGTATCAGAAATAGTGTGGCCAGCAAGGGCAGTGGTCATCCCCCTGTACTCAGCACTGGTGAGGCTGCACCTCGAATCCTGTGTTCAGTTCTAGGCCCCTCAATACACAAGAGACATTGAGATGTGGAGAGGGTTGAAAGAAAGGTAACAAAGCTGGTGAAGGTTCTGGAGAACAAGTCTGATAAGGAACAGCTGAGGAAACTGGGATTGTTTAGTCTGGAGAAGGCCCAGGGGGACCTTATTGGTCTCAACAACTACCTGACAGGATGTTGTAGTGAGGTGGGTCTTGGTCTCTTCTTCCAAGAAATAAGTGATAGGACAAGGAAATGGCCTCAAATTGCACCAGGGGAGGTTTAGATTGGATATTAGAAAAGAATTCTTCACCAAAAGGATAGTCAATCACTGGAAGAAGCTGCCCAGGAAAAGTGGTTGAGTCACCATCCCTGGAGGTATTTAAAAGATATGTAGATGTGGTGCTTAGGGACGTGGTTTAGTAGTGAATGTGGCAGTGTCAGGTTTACAGCTGGACTCAATGACCTTAAAGGTCTTCTCCAGCTTATATGATTTTATGATTCATGCCAATGCAAAATTGTCAGATAGTTTCTTACATGCACAGCACTTTAAATAACTTTTTTAGTTTTTTCTAAAAAAATATGAAGAAAAGCCCCTCTGATTTGGATGATAAGTCAGGAAAAATTACTTTGATGTAAGAATTTTAACCTCATAAGGCTCAGCCACCAAAGGAAAGTTTGAGACTCACTCAAAAATGGCAAACACCACATTTTCCACTTGTAAAATCATAGCACAATCAAGCTGAGCAGCCTGTAGGGAACACAGTAAGTTTTGCTTAAAGGAAAAAAATAAATGATTTTTTTTTTTGTTTTGGTCATAGCTATTCAGAGGTTTCAGTGCTTCACCAAGCTTCCAGGAGTTGATGCAATTCTGATGAATTGGTTGATACTTATAAAAGGAGATGCAATCAAGGTTAATGACCTTCTCTAGAAGAAGCTTTAAACAATAAAAGAAATCATTATCATCCAATAAATTCTTCATATGTTTTCTCACAGACAAATAATTCCTGACACAAAACATTTTCAGCATACGAGCTAAACATAGAAATAGGAGACTGGCAAATACTTTTAAGGAAGCTCACTCTTTCTTATGTCTGCCAGAAAGTAAAACAAGAACAACCCTCCCTGTCCTGTCTACCCATGAGGAGCCTGTAAAACTTTTAGAGAGAAAGGTGAGCCGCAATCACTGCTCAAGTCTGTTCAAAGTGAAGCTAAGAAATTGCTGAAGAGACACTGATCAGTAGTTTTGTTCTGTGTGAACATATGGAACGCTGTCGCTTGGGTTTTTAAAACCCCTGTCTATTAAAAAACATTTCAGTGTTAGAGTAAAGACAGCCTGAGGAAAGGGCTTGTGGACTAACTAGCTGCTTTGCCCAGGGAAAACTAATTCAGAGAGTAATGTGGTGAGGCTGAGAAAAAAAGTCTTTTCAGTAAGAACCTTAACTGGGAATGCCTGGGTTCATTTTCCAGTTTGGTTTACCCTGACCCCTGAGAAGTCATTTAGTCCCTGTGTCCATTACCAGCTCCAGGAGCTCTGAAGCAGCAAGTCCCAGCAGTAACCCAGAGTGGAGAAATTATGGTTGCGGAAGTCAGGAAACACTCACAAAAAAGGAGAAGTTGGTGGGGGAGGACTGAAAAAGAAAATGAAAACATGTTAGTTACTGAGCGCTAGCAAGCCCATAGTAAAATCCTAGAGGAGATAAGGTGGCTGTGTTTTTTACCACAAGATAACTAACAAGGACAGCTTGCTCCGCTCCGCCTATGACTAATCTCACCACCTTCTTTGCTTCACTGTACACAAGGTATTTGCAGTGAGTAAACCATATATAAACTGCAGATAGCACATCCCTAATAGGCTGCCCCAATGTGCATGCCCTTTAAATCAATTATATTAATCTTTTAATTAACATTAAAAATCTTAACTGATGGTTTTGAAAGCTTCATCTCAAAAGGCTTCATTTTTCTTGGTGTGATTGGGCTCATTTCTCCCATAGACAGAGACATACAGAATCAGAGTCAGCCTTTGAAATGGCAGACCTTCACTTCCACATACATGCTTTCTTAGCAAAGTGAAAACCAGGGGCTAAGCACAGTCATTCACAGCCACGGATACACAGTGGATTTTCCACTCTCTTAAGTCAGTAACATCTCAAGGGGAGCATGGTATGAAAAGTGCAAGATCTATTTCCCTCAACAACCTGCATGTCACACAGCTCCCCAGCACTGTGCTCAGCTGCTCAGGCTGGGATGCAACACAAGCTTATCCTCTCAGAAAGATGCAAACAGATTTGCAACCACTGTATGCGGCCTGTCATCACAACTGAGAAGGAAAGCTTTCCTGAGGATACTGCTTTTTGCACAGAGTATTTTTTGCAGTCGAGTTTGGGTGTGTTTCAGCCAAACTTGCTACTAACATGAGAGCCCAAAGCTTGCCTTGAGCACGACTGCTCCATCTTCTGTCAACGGCCCTGCCTGTACATGTGTCAGGAAGTACTTCCTCCTCTCTTCCTCCTGTTCCCATCGCTACCACCATGAGGCAGTGACTGTGGGCTCTCAGAAAGGATGTGCAGCAAAGGAAGGGGAGAGGGATGGCACTGACCCACAAGTACCTTGGTGTGACCACTTGCCATAAGCAACATGTCCCAGGGCTGTCAGGAGGTGACCTGGCCTCCAGGGGATTCAGGAGTGAGTCAGTGGGCTCTCCTGGGCTACATTTGGGAAGTTGCTGCACCTACTGCAAGCTGGAAAAAACAGAAGTGACACTGGAGGTGCTCAGCCAGAGCAGTGCCAGGACTTCCCTACCATGACCAAAGCTGGCCTGACTCGGTGCTGCTCTCAGCCACATCAAGGCAGAGGACACACCACAGTTCTCCTGGAAATGACAGTGACCCACTGTGACAAGAAACCCTGCATCACCCCTGGGCCAGCACATCCTGGAAGGGGAAAACATTGATTTACTCATTGCTCAGGTCACACTGAGATGGAGAAGTGCAATATTTAGTGGCTTCCCAGTTGGGAGAGGATAAACCCTTTGTGATTTACCAGGATCTTTATTTAATATACCTTGTATACCTAAATTGGAAACTCCCTTGCTTTAGCTCCTTGCTGTGGAACAGTAGCTGCGACTTCTCCAATTAAGAGAAAAATAGAGCATTTTATTAAGCATGGTTGTGGGAATGCAGTTTCAGCCTTCAGTAGATTCATCTGAATTTTTTTCCATTTCAGTTCATGCAAATTCACGCCCTTTGGGTTTCACATAAAGCTGCAGGGTCTGAGCGACTCAAAAATCTCAAAATCAGAATGTCAAGTTGAAACGAAACTATAAAAGGTATTTGGATTTGCATGAAAACGGGCCCAGATTTGCTTCAGGAGTACCTGAAGCCTGGTAAAGCTTTTGAAGAGCTTAATCTGAGTTTTGTGGTTTCAGTGCTGACAGAAACCAGTGCGAGAGAACAGATGAACTCCTTTCAGGAAGCCAAGGCAGAGGAGAATGATTAAGAAGCTATGAGAACAAGAACCACAGGGAGAGGGAAAAAAAAATTAAATCTCCAAAACCAGATTTTGCAGTGCTGAACACCATGTATTAGGAACTACAGAACACAGGACACATTTGGGCACTACAGGATAGCAGCTCTTTCTGAGGATCAGGCTCTGAATGGGAATACAGTCATCTGGAGGAAAGTCCAGCCATTACAGTGCCATATAGCCTTCTGCCCATATATTGAACATCCTTATCACTGCGCCCTGCAATGCATACCCTGAGAAGTACAAAACCTCCCAAGCTCCCGTATTCATGGGGATCTCGCACCTTATAAGTAATTCTCTTCCCACAGTAATCCAGCCACAGATGAGGTAAGGAAACAAAATAAAAGAACAATCTGCAGGTTTACGCTCTCTGGTTAACATCTATAAACCTATCCCAACATCAAATATTTTAAATACTGTATTTGATCTATTTTTTTAAAGAGTTAATTTAATTTTAAATGCTCTATATTTATTCTTCCTACATTTTTTCATGACATACACCTCAGAGTGAAAAGTCAGTTTAGTAGATTACATAAAAAGCTGCAAACACTAGAATAATGTAATTGAGAAATTAACTTTACAGTAAGAGTTTATACACCTTATTCAATTACACTCTTCACATTAACATCATTTACATTGACAGGATGCGGAGGAGGAGACTTCCTGAGTAGGCATGTATTGATTATTTGAGATTTAGCCTCCTGACTGAGCAGCTATCTTAAAAAGATCACATCATGACTGACCTAAAGTGGCTACAAAATGTTATGAGCAGTGTAAGCAAAACACGTGAAACTCACAAGTATCTTGCTTTGAGAGAATTTTTCCTGTTAACCATGCAAAAATTGAACTTTTCATCTCTTCTTTATGCCTCTTCTTAAAAAACACTAAAAGAGGAAAATACAAATTTGACTGAAGTACTGAGGGGTTTTCCCTCATCAACAGGATATTTACTTTTGCATCTGCTCAACATTCCATCTTGCCAAAGAAAATCAAATGGTTTCCCATAACTTCAGCATTCACTTGAATTCACATGAACCTGGAGTGATACTTGAATGGTACATTATTCTCCCAGGAATGTACTCTGGGGACCTGCGACACTGTTCACTGACATTCTCAAGCAACACCGCTGCAGATCAGCCCATAGCATTTCCAGCATCTGTACATTTTATATCCATGGTTTGCAGAATAGGATAAATCAGTATTTTAGCATCCAAATTTCATCTTGCACTAGCATTTCTCGATCTCACAGGTTTCTTTCAATGCAGCATGTCAAGCTTATTTAACTTATTAAGCCATTTACTCTCCACAACCTTTCAGCAGCATCTTTGCAATTTAAATTACTTCCCATTTGTTTGGCCTGTCCTCACAAGACAGACTGGCCCTAGCCTCATCTTCTGTTTCAGAGTCTATTACAAGTGCTATCGTGTGCTGCAGCCACCTCCTGGCTGCAATCCTTCATCAGAGAGGATGATTGGTTCCCTGCACCCTCAAAAGCTTTCTGCATCCTGTTAGCTAAGATCAGACTTTGCATTCAAAGGATGCTTACTCACACCATTTCCACTGAAATCAGTGGCAGTTAAGTGCTTAAGTAGGCTTACAGGCTGAGACAAACAGTCTCTGTGACTCATCTATTAGATACCAAGACAAATACTCTGTCCCACACGTGCATTGCAAAGTAACTACAAGATTTGTTTGGGAAATTGCTGTGGGGCTAATTTGCCACCTGACAACTCAGCCTCAATTTTGTCAATAGCCTGGGCCAGAGTGAAAACAGCTGAGGGGCAAAAGTTCCTACACCCCAGTCACAGCTAACCAAACAGCTGAGGGATCTTCCTCTTTCCAAATGATGATGTCTCAGTATGTTTTCATATAATTTCATGGAAACAGGTATAGTAAAACATACAATCATAAGATGCAAACCAAAATCCAACCCACAACTATTTACTCCATCTAAACAAAACGAAAGAGTTTAATTTTCTCCCTTGGCAGGAAAGGTTGCAGGGAGTAGTCTGATGTCTGAATTTTCAGGCAGCTTGGACCTTTGGGGAGCAGTTTCAGAAAGAAACCCCAAGTGATCAGAATTCTCACCCCTGTAAGAAGGATTTGAGTGTCCAGCCTGGCCCTGGGCACAGACTGCAAATCATGCAGGAGGCAG
This sequence comes from Psilopsiagon aymara, assembly GCA_024733675.1. Taxonomy (NCBI): domain Eukaryota; kingdom Metazoa; phylum Chordata; class Aves; order Psittaciformes; family Psittacidae; genus Psilopsiagon; species Psilopsiagon aymara. Next base: position 3,564 of record JANRGW010042458.1, on the reverse strand, counting down.
GTGCAGGCAGCTCTCTATTCCTTGCTGCTGGCATCCCAAACAGTTCAGTTCTTTGTAGGGTTACTGACCTTTTTATAATCAGTTGTTTTGAGTTGGTTTTTTTATTAGTTTGGTATTTTTTCTTCAAAAGAAGTGCTGGCTTCAAAGGACCAGCTGCTGTGGCAGCCAGACAAACAGGAATTTCATTTAAATAGCTTCCATATAGACTTCAGCCTTCTCCTCAGAGAAACCAAGCACCTCTGCCTATGTCCATGGGCAGTTTTCAACATGGAGCAGGCACCGCTGCAGGCATTTCTCTCTCTGGACATGTACGTTCTATGTTAGGGCTACTGTTGCACCAGGGGTGGAGGAGGGGCCATGTGGAGGATCTTATAGCTGCAATCATAGCTGAAGTACAGCTGCAGAAACTGGCTGACCATGAAACCTGTTACCACTGGGAAGGATAGCGAGAGGCTGGCTCGGTATTTCTGCAGGCTTCACAGAATTTTTAGGAGCCTTTGCCCAGATCTCAGGTGCACTGTGGGTCATCTTAGCAATGTTAAGTGAAGAAAAGGTAGAGGGGGGAGAAAACCTTTAAACCATATTTAAAAAAAAAAAAAAGAAAGAAGAAAAAAGAAGAAGAAAGAAAACACAGAGAAGGAATCTCCTCATATCCATCTAACAGCAACACCCAGAAGTCACAGCAAAAAAAAGGGGGGGAAATGGGAAATGTGATGCAGGGAAAGCGAATTGAGAGTAGACTAAAGGTATGGACCTGAAGTGTAGCTGATCCTTGCCATATGGCTGCATGTGTGAAACAGCCTTGCTGGCTTGCTTGCTCACTGGTTGTAAGTAGAGGGAATGCCACAGACAGCCACTGGACTTAGAGTACCTGCTCTGGAATTTGCATCTGCCACTGCACCTTGTCCATGGCCTAAGGCAAAACCAAAAAAGAAGCAAAAAGCAAAACAGAAAGGCAATGAGAGTATTACAACTCAATATTATGCAAAACGAGGAGCACAGCCGGAACCTTTTTGAGGAGATTTGGGTTTTTTTCTATACAGCTTTGTCTCTGTGGTTTCTCTTGGTGTCAATGCAGTGAAGGAAAGCATACAGCTGAATGTCCCTTTTTAAAAATAAACATACAGATCTAAGCAGAAAATGATGGGTATGCAAGGGAGCCTGATCTCACCTGGTTGCATGGGATGGAACTTCCCTAGAGGTGACCCCACACTGGTCCTCTGGAGAGCCACATGTCATTGCATAGCCGGGAGCAGATGCTTGGGGGCACCAAAGTCATTCCAGCTTCATCCCAGCTATCTGAAGCCAACCAGACACCAGTTTGGGAAGAGCACAAAACCAGCACATACAGCATTGTCTCACCTGCATTAGTTCCCACTCCTGCAATTCACAGCTCAGTGACTTTAAGCCAAAATTAGTTTCTGTGCATTTAAAAGCTCCACTGTTTTTTTCTGGCTTTTTGCTCCACAGCAGAACAGAGCATTGTGCAAAAACACGCCTTTTTTTGTTAATTCTAAATATGCCACTGGCAACGCCTGGATCTCCCCAGGCATTGCAGGGTACAGGAATGGCCCCTTCTCCCCTTGGAAGAGCTGCAGAGAGTTCCAAAGACCAGCAAGGACCAATGGCCAACACTGTCTCTCCAGGAACAAGGCTGGCTGGAGGTCATCAAAGATGACACGCTAGGAGCCCATAAGCCCAATCAGAGCTGGGATATCATCCCACAGGATATAGCACAGGGCCAGGGAGGCTAGTCTCGAGCCTGAGCAGAAGACATGATCCATGGTACCCAAGGAAATGCAGCTCCTGCAGCAGAGTACTGAATTTCACAGGAGCTCAGCACTCCAGCAGACACTATAGCAAACACCTAAACACGGGTCCCCTTTTTCCTGCAGCTCAGCATATCAGGCACCATGCTCTGTGGAAAACCTGACTCACAACATTACAAGCAATGTCAGCAGCTCAAATTCCGTTATTATCTGTAGGACAACAATGTCTAGAGGTCCCAGGCATGGTGCAGCATTGCTCTGTCCAGGCACCGTGCAATCCCACCTGCTGCGAGCAGTAGTTTCAGGAGAGCTGACCTGGCATTGGCAACCACTGCCAGTTTCTTGGCATGCACATGAGCAGACACAGAAGTCTGCTCAAATTACCGCCAGCCACAATCCTTCCCTTTTCTCTGCTGATCAACCGCATCACTGCAGAGAATATTTAGATTTAAAACCACCAACACCAGCCTCCAGTAGCTCTGTTGCTGTTGGGGAGGCATCTCAAGCGCATATCACTCAGCGTAACTTCACCCACTGCAAACTTAGCCCCACCGGTTTTGCATCATGGGCAAAACAGACATGGGCAACCAGGATCTTCTGTGGGTCATGTTCACACTCCTAACCCTCCATCAGCCAGATGGGGAACAAGTGTAGTACATTGAGGTCTACATTCACCTCTCTTTTTTGCCTGACCTTCCCTGTGACCTTAGGCAAGCTGACACAGTATTTGCAGCAGTTTTGACTGTTTTCCACATATGATGAAAGGACCAGTGCTCAGAACTTTGTCAGACGGGCTGTATATCCAGCTGATCCCCATCAGCCATGCTAGGGATAACACAGCACCACAGGAACATGGAGAGGAGCCCTGGCCAGAAAGAGCCACAGGCAGAGAGACATCTTTTTGCAACACTTTAGAAAACAAGAAACATCACAGCCTCACAGAATATGTGGCTATGGAGAGACAGAAAAACTCTGAAAAGACCTATAAGCCTCCTTCCAGAAATCAAACCGGACTTCACCATCCTCCCAATCCTAAAGTGACAGACAAGAGAAGAGACAAGCACCACTGCTACAAGACACCATGAATCTTCCCCAACCGATCTTGCCCACAGAAAAGTAGACCAGAAGAGGAAAAGCCTTTGCTGAACAATAACTATGCTATACTCCCTTTGATTTGCACCCGATCTTGAAGTCTTTCTGCCAAAACTAAGTTTCTGAGTATGCTTTTAGTAGTAACATGGTAGCCAGAAACACGTACTTCAACAAGACACCTGAAGAAACATGCCTGTAATTTAATTTTTGGCAGAGAATAAGCGATAGGATAGGTCCTTGTTTCAAACCTACAGCTCTAAAAAAGGCATTGGAGATTTATTACCAAATGTGAATCTATTAGCTAAATGATAGAATCAAGTAAGTAATTTGAAGAATTATTTGTTAAAGAAATCATAGAATCATAGGATAGTTAGGGTTGGAAAGTACCGTAAGATCATCCAGTTCCAACCCCCCTCGCATGGCCAGGAGTCCAGTTCCAACCCCCCTCCCACTAAACCATGCCACTCAAGGATCTGTCCAACCCAGCCTTGAACACCACCAGCAATGGAGCATTCACAACTTCCCTGGGCAACCTATTCAAGTGCCTTTCCACCCTTACAGCAAAGAATTTCTTCTTCATGTCCAATCTAAACTTCCCCTGTTTAAGTTTGAAAGCGTTACTCCTTCCCTATCACTACAGTCCCTAATGAAGAGTCCCTCCCCAGCATCCCTATAGGCCCCCTTCAGATACTGGAAGGCTGCT
>JANRGW010042457.1:20942-45212 GCA_024733675.1 Psilopsiagon aymara | reverse complement strand
CATCCCTGGCAGTGTTCAAGGCCAGGTTGGACGGGGCTTGGAGCAGCCTGGTCTAGTGGAAGGTGTCCCTGCCCGTGCAGGGGGGTTGGAACTGGATGAGCTTTAAGGTCCCTTGAGCCCAAACCATTCTATGATTCTAACTAGCTTCTCCAGAAGTGGAGAGGCGGCTCCGTCACTGTGCTTCCTGGTGTGGACCCTTTGGTGGGGACAGATGTGCTGGTGGAGGGTGGTGTGGCTGGTCACAGCGGGTGGATGCAGGGCCAATGGCAGCCTCTTGGCCAAGTCAGGCAGCAGCTCCTTTGAAACCCTCCCGCCGGCCTTCTAATGAGCCACGCTAATTGCATCAGTGGTGTGGCTGTCAGTGGCTTGTTACAGAGCGGGAGCTCCCTGTTTACATGCATTGTCCATAGTTATGCAACGTGGCACTGCCCATGGGTGTCCCGCTCTGCTGAGCAGCTCCGACCCAGGCCACAAACCCTGCTCATGGGTGCTGTGCAATGCCAGGAATCCTTCTCCTTCACCACACCAGCAGTGACTTGTCCCGGCAAGCGTGCTGTAATGATCCTGTTGATGATGAGTTTAGGGTCGGGGGGGTTGAAACTGAGGAAGGCTTTCTTCCTCACCACTGGATTTGGTGGCATGGACATCTCTTTAGCACCGTGACACAGCTACTTGGCCTGCTTTATGTGGGACCTCATGCGGGGCGCTTGGCTTTTCTAGCCTCTTACTGTGCGTTGGGCTGGGTTGGTGACTGGTGCTGTCCTTCCTCTTCTGAGGCGCTGCGAGGATTAATTAAATTGGGTAAAGTGGAGTGGAGGAAGCTAAGTCACTGCAGTATTTAGGGTTTCAGTATGATGGTGTGTGTCAGTTGGGAAATGCTTGCAATCAGTAGGTGATGCCATTTGAGAAATCAAGAGTAAATACAGATTGTGCAAGTGTTCAGATGCTTGGTTACTTTTTCAGCTGTGCCCACTAATTTGGCGATGTTTTCATCTCTGGATGCCCAGCTGGAGATGGCTCATAGAGGCTTCTGTTTGTGCATACAGCTCTGCTGGAAGTCATGTACTGAAGTCATGGCTTCTTCAGTTGTACCAGCACAGTTGGCATCCCTGTCACTCAGGTCTTAGCATGGGAAAGCCGCCGGACTGTTTCCTTCATGCTAAAACATTGGGTATCAGCCATCGCCACATGGCAAAAACACCTTCCTCAAACACTGCCAGGAGACTGAATTTGTAAACAGTGCAGTAACACAAGGCCATCTCACCTCACATTGGAACAGTTGGGTTTTGAGTGGTAAGTTGAGTTTGTTCACAAGTTCACCACAGAGATGGAAGGGAGTCGGTGGTTCTGTCAGCTCCCTTTTGCTCACTTCACCAGTGTTGATGCCAGCTGCCTTATGCTTATCCTTAGTGCTGGCCTAAGAGAACAGAAATTGCCCTAAGCTTTTTATTTAGTGGTAAAGCGTTACATGATGCCCAGAGAGCTCCTTTCAGAACACCTCGTCTTTCCCTCTGCTTTACACTTTATTGTGCAAGATTAAATTTATTGGACATAAAATCAGGCCAGGCAGTTGTTTGTGCCAAAGCATGAATTCTTGTGAGGAGAGAGGTCATCATTATGTCTGTATTTTGTGGCTGGTTTTAATTGAAGTTTTTAATTTCAGAGTAATTGGGGAGCAAGACTTGGCCATTTGGCTCGCTGCTTTGCCTTGTGTTTGTCTTTTTTGGCATGTTTTCTGAAAACTAGCACAAATGCAGCATTTGTTTTGTTGGCCTTAGAAAGATTGACTGGATCAACCTGCAATATGAAGGTACAACGAGGAGGACATTCCCATGGTTTTAAGGCACTGGTGGTCTGTCTCTTTCTGTTTCTGTGCCAAGTTCTCCTGCTGCCCCATAAAAACCCAAGAGGACATTGCAAAATTCCATTTGTACCACAAACAAGGTGAGGCAGGCAGAGCAGGAGCTTTGCCTCTGTGTGATGCTGTCCTGCCTGTGTGATAGCTGCTCCTGTGGTTTCTCCCAGGGAGGCGTTCTCCAGCAGAAGAGGACTCTGCACTGCTCAGTGGTCTGTGGAGCAAGGTTGCGTTTCTGGGCAGCACTGTACCTCCGACCCACAGAGCAGCTTCCTCGAGACCCAGCTTCCCAGCAGTTTCCTCTCTGCAGAGGGCTGTAGAGTGTGTGCCACCATCTAAGCTCCTGCACTTGTTCTTCTGAAAATGGGAGAGGTCTGATATAAATCTGTTCCCTCACCCATGCAGTCCCTGTTAAGTCACCTGCACAAAAAGGCTCCATTTGGTATTTGTACCAGCCTTCTTGACAGAGGAGCCCTTGAAGTTTTGTTCTTAAGGACTTGAGCTTGCAGGCTCTGTGATAGTAGCTGGGGCTACTGCCAGAGAAGCTGTGGCTGCCCCATCCCTGGCAGTGTTCAAGGCCAGGTTGGATGGGGCTTGGAGCAACCTGGTCTGGTGGAAGGTGTCCCTGCCCATGGCAGGGGGGTGGAACTGGATGAGCTTTAAGGTCCATTCCAACCCAAACTGTTCTACAATTCTATGATAAGTATTTGTAATCTCCGCTGAAATAATGCCGAGGTACAAGTTAGTGAACTTGACTGATTGACCAGGTACAACAAACCTTGTGGATATGTATTGTCCCTCCATTTCTGGGTTTATACAGCTCTTTGCTCAGTGGGAGCCCGAGACTCTGGAAATACTGAGAATGGTATCAAGATTAAAAAGAAGTGGCATGATGTGAGCACCATATGGGAGCAGTTAATGACGTGCCCAGCCCAGCCAGCAAAGCCATTGCTGAGAACTGGCAAACCCAGAACTTCATCTTAATCCCATCACCTTGTATCTTGCAGCCACTCCCTTTGATGATTTTAAAAGGTGTATCTAATTCTTAGCCGGCCTTCACCAGAAAGGAATGTAGCATGATCGCAATTTTGGTGTGGTATAATTACCCTGCCTTTCTTGCCCCATTACCACTGACACTATCCTCCTCACGCCTGGGTTTATAGGCTGACTTGTACAACCTCTCTGGTTTGTTTTGCTTTTCTAATGATGATGGTGAGAAGATGGGAGGTGTTTGCTGGTTTCATGGAAGCTTCCTTTGGTTTCTGGGTGGCAAGGCACCAAAGTCCTGGGTTTTGTGAGAGTCGGAAAAAGCTGAGTAATACAGTAAAGGAGAAAGTCTGGGAATAAGTTTGATGCAGTGATTGGAGCCAAGTGTATGCAGTTTGGAGGAATTCCCCCTTTTCAGAATGACAGCAGTGAAACTGTATTCCTGCTAAACAATTATATGGGTTGGGTGGGTTTTTTTGACTTCTGTATTGCTATTGCAAGTCCTCAGGCAGAGGTCTGGGAGACCAAACCCAGCCTTGCATAAATTTGCCCTGAGTGGGTGCTCCAGGCAGGGCTTGGCAGAGGACATGTCGCAAGGGGCTGCACAACAGAGCAGGAGATGTACTTGCCAGCTTGCCATGGGGCTTCGGAGTGTCCCAAGGACAGGTTCCCCTGGTGTTGCATTCCGAGTCTGAAGTGTGGGGTGCTGTGTACCTGTGGAAATGTTCATAAGCCTGCCTCCACACTCACCTGTGGGAAAGACAGGTGACAGTTACTGGTACACACAGTGTGGGGAAAGTGTTCAGCACGCTTGTGCACTTTCGCAGGCTAGTGCTGTCACAACTTTGTAGATGGAGAAGGGAGTCCAGGACCAGGAGCAGCACTCCCCTCTTGACGTTTATTTCATGTGGCTTCCTTGCTTCTTGTTGCTCCCTGAGTTATTCTTGTCTGAGTCTTACCCTTAAGGTGTCAAGTTCTGGCTGTGTATGAATCCAGTGGAGAAGTCAGTTTTCTGGGGCTCTCAGTAACACAGATTGTCTCAACTGGTGTTTAAGGAGATGATCCTGGTGAGTGAGTCACTTGATTGCGCACAGAGCTGCTGCATTGTCCAGTGCACAGCACATGCGTATCAGAAGTTCTTGTCTTGCAGGTTGTTTACTGGAATCAGCACTAGGAACCAAGGGCATGTACATAAAGGCATGTCAGATAAGGCAGTACGTGCTGGTTGAAGGCTGTTTGCTTTCAGGTTCTTTCAACTCTTCCAGTGCTTTCTGCAGAGGTTCAGTGTCCAAATGCATTAGAGGTTGGTCTTTCCTGCTGTGTGTTATTTGGGGCTTCTTTGGTGTTATCATATCTCAACAATTTATCATAACTCTCATAATGTTGGGTTTTTTTGTCTTTCAGTTTTGAGGTCTTCGTCATTTCACAAATACATGGATTTTATTTTATTCAGGTGTATTTTTTATTCTTAAGAGACAGTTTCTGGAAATTTGAGAATTTGGCAACTTTCCTAACGCCTGAAGTCTAACAGCAAATGAAAAGGACAGTTGAATACATATATTTAAAAAACTCACGATTTTCAGTCAAACTTCATGATTTTAAAGATGGAAATTTATGTCCATGATGCATCATACCCACGTCACATCTACAAGTGGATGTGGAAAACAACTGCTAAAGGGCTTTTGCCTATAAGTATCACCATGTGAAGAAGTAATTTTTCTACATACATTTTAGATTATTACTGACTGCTCTTTTTCCTCTTTGTCCCTCTGCTCTAACAAGGTGGCCTTTCCATTTTGGAAAAAGAAAAGATGCTTTTGTAATCCTCATTGCAGTGGTCCAGGGAGACCTGCAGACGTAAGGTTGGACTGACTGTGAATGCTCCAGGCACAAGCATGGGAAATGCAGGGGAAGCCACACACACTGCTGGCCAACACACCTCTTTGGTAAGCAGGTGGCAATGCTGCATTACTGCTGATTGGAATCCCAGCCACTGCTTCCACATAAAGCAGTGCTGACAGAGAAGTGGAGACCATTGCTGTTGAGCACTGTAAAGCAAGACCAAACACAGGACAAGGCAGTGAAGACTGTTGGGTTTTCCAGTTCCCCACTGCTGCAAGAACTGATCGTGTGATCTCATTTTTAGGAGTTATTTTTCTCCCTCTTCAAACTCTCTTGTCCTTCACTAGGCCACAGCAGCACTTCAGGCTGGTCTAGGTTCAGCCAGTCCTGCTGGAGCAGCTAGCAAGGCAAGCCTTCAGACATCCCAGGCCCCAGAGACCTGGGCAGAGACCTGGAACAAAGAAGGTTGATGTACCCTTAGTGCAAGGGGATCTGTAAGGCTCAGGTGGCAGAGGATGAGATTCGAGAACAGTTAAGCAAAGTGGAGAAGCACAGGTCCCCCTGATGGGGTGCTGAGGGAACTGGCTGATGGCCTTGTGAGGCCACTTCAACAGGGAGATGTGCCTGAGGACTGGAAGAAAGCAAGCACCACATGGGCTGATGAGCAGTGCAGTGAACAGAAAAGTGATTGAGCATCTGAGTCCAGAGCAGGGTGACCAGTGGCACCATGTCTGGTCAGAGGCCAGGAAACAGTGGTGAAGCCCAAGGCAAGGGGCACTACCAGTAGATGGAGGGAGATGATCCTTCCCCTGGGCTATATCTTGCTCTGGGCTCCATAGAGCAGGAAAGACATGGCCATGCTGGAGAGAACCCTTAGGCCAGAGTCCTCCTAAGGCCACTTGTACTTCCTGTTGGGGTTGGAATGTTGGTCAGTTGGAGCCAACAGGCACCCGTGACGGCAGGATGGAGCTGTGCTGGCCCGGAGCAGTGCCAGGAGGAAGCAGGGTCTGGCCGAACAGTACTGCCCTGGAGCTGAGCATGGATGTGCAGCTGACCCAGGGCCATAAGAGGAGCAACAGATATCCTCTCCTCCAGGAGGAACTGGTCATTGCCAAGTTGCAGTAGGAGCCTCAGAGCCCAGTGCCCTGGGGAACACAGCTCAGGTCACCAGCTTGGGCTGAGCTGCCTGATGAGAGAGAAGAGGCAGTGTGGGGCTCAGCCAGCTCTCTCCCTGTCCCTTGCTGGTGCACAGGACACAAGAAGGAGCCAACAGAGCTCAAGAGGGCAGTCTCCCATCCCTTCAAGTCCTGGAGAAGTTTCTGAGCTGCTGCCATGCCGTGAGTTTCTCTCTGGCCTGGGCTGTGTCCCCAAGCACTGGTCCTGCAGCTGAGCAGCAGAAGCATTGCTGCACACCTTCTTCTCCTTTTTCTTGCCCAGTGGAGGATGTTCAGGGGCCTGAAGAATCTGCTGAGGGGTCAGGCAAAGGTGAGAGTGGCTGCAGCTCAGCTGGTGTTTTCTTCTGTAGGGCTACTCTCCAAGCACAACCTGGTTCTTGTAGACTGATGCCAAGCAAGGCCCTCCAGTGGCCCCGCCTAGTGACAGAGGAGGACTGCTGCTCACCAGGTAAGTTTTGGCGAGCAAGGCAACCTCCTTCTAGCAGTTGACCTGTGCTCACTGGTGCTGGTTAGGGAGCCCAGGGGAGGCCAGCCATGGTCTGGCTGCTCCAGGGAAGTGGTGGATGCCTGTCCCCAGGAGCTCTGAAGACAGGGGACTGGGCTCTTTGCCCCAGCAAGGAGCCAGGTGTGGGGCAGTGCTCCAGCCCACACTGTTGGAAGGCAGCTCCTCAGCCAAGCAACTGTCCCCATGCCTCTCCTGCAGGAGTTGCTGGCTGTCCTGCAGCAGGAAGGGCTGTCAGTGGAGGGGATACTCTGCCTAGCTGCTGGCAGTACAGTGCTTGGGGAGCTGCTGCAGAGAGGGGTGTGCTGCCCAAGGAGGCCCTGGACTGGGGTGCAGCCGCTGATGTGGGAAGCCAACCTGCCATGCTGCTGCATGTCATGTTGAAGGTGACCACTTCTGACCTGCAGCTCCATGAAGGAGCGCCTGGCTGCCTGCCTGGAGGGCATGCAAAGGCTCACATGGAAGCCTTGGCCTCGCAAGACTTCCTCCGAAGTATCCCCTTCATGCTCCTCATGAACAGGCTCTACAAGGACTGGATGGCATCCCAGCAGAAGACCACCAGGAGAAGGTGAAAGGGCTGAAAGCGTAAGCATGGTCAGCAGCCTGCCTGTTGAGCAGGAGCCCTGACCACTGGGTGAGAGCCCCTGGAAAGCTGTGCAACGTGGCCATTGGCTTCCCTGCCTTGGGCAAGTGTGGGGACAGCTGAGGACAGCACATACGTGGTGAACATTGTGTTCTTGTTCCCTCAGGGTTACCAAGAAGTTGGCTGTGGCTAATCTCCTCCTCAACCAAAAAGTGAGCTCCAGCGGCAGCCAGAGTGCTGAGGCTTTCATGCATCCCAGTGTGCTACAGGGAATACGTACGCTGTGACACTGGAGCAAGGAAGAACACTCACTGTCAGCTCAGGAGCTGTTTTGCTCATGCATGCTCAAGTTACAAGGTATGAGTTACAGATTACCAGTAATGAATTAGAGAACTCATGATTTTAAACCTTATTAAGTAGTGAATTAGTGTATTGATGTGTTTTACCAGTCTGTACCAAGGGGATTGTGCCCTTGGTTTCCTCTTGATTTTGTTTTTTTCCTTATGATCTCATAGAACATAGGTATAGAATATGTTGTCCTGATATATCCAAACAGACCATGACACTTCTCAGTCCAGAAGAGGCTTCCTCATTTTCTGCAGGACAGGGTTGGGGCTGTTTGCTATTTTGAGAAGCTCCACAAGAATACATTCTTCATCTGCTAGTTAAAAGGCCTGCATTAGTATTTCTCTTTTTTTCATAGTGCTTTTGGCAAATGAAGCAAGGAGCATGGGAATCACATCTTTACATTTTAATTGCCAGCCCTAGCAGAGCAAATTGTGCACTCAGTCATTTGTGCACAAAGTGCAAATTTGCTGGACATCACTGTTTGGTCCACAGTGGTGTGCTGGTTTGGTGCATTAAGAGCAGAGTCAGCATCTGACTGAGTACCAAACAGCTGCAGATACCACATAAGACTGACAACTGCATTTCATCTTCCAATAGTGCCTTTGGAACACCCCAGCTTCAGTTGGTGCATCTGCCCAGGCAGGTATGAGGCCATTCCTGAGAAGAGATGGAAACTGCTCTGTGTGCACATCAGTTTCAGGTTCTGTATTCTCTCACTCAGGACTTGCTGCAGTCCGAACTCATCTTCCCATCTGGATCCTCCACCAGTGACACGTTACTCTGACAGGTATCTTTTGTGCATTACAGCAGTTCAGAGATGAATAATTTATTTTGGAAGCTGGTTTTAGGCATAACTTTGAAAATGGAAGAGAACAGGAATACTGCAGCAGTGAACTGTGTGGTGAACAAATACATCCTGCCCTACAGTTTCTAAGCATCGCACTTTGCCATCCATTGTTTCAAAATTGATTTCTCCCATTATTACCATCGAAAGAAAAACCTGATCCAAAAAGCTTTTTATTTTTCCAGGGTGGTTCATTGATTTCCATTTGTAATAATGAAGGTGAAAATAAAGGTGAATAAACAAACGGAAAACACCCACAATGATATATTACCTAGTATTTAAAACAGAGAGAATGCTCATATGTGCCACAGCACACTTCATTTGTGAACATCAAAGTGTCTCATAGAGGTCATAATCCTAATTTCAAAGATGAGGAAACAAAGGTGCTGAGAGGGAAAGTGGCTTAACAGGTCAGTGGCAAAGCGGGGCAGGAGTCTCCTGAGCCTGTACTGCAGGCAAGATGAGGGAACAGAGAAGAACCAACCTGTTCTCACCTAATGAGGACAGCCCAGGTCCCAGGTGCAATGAAGGCACAGCAACACTGCAGGGAGAACAGCAAATCATGCCACAAGGAATGGAGTCAACGAAGCCTGGTGTCCTTGGGTTTTGTATCTAAAGGGTGATCCGAGGGTTGTCTGATGTTGGCCTTTGATGGTGCAATCACGGGGTACCACTGTGGCCTTTCCTTCACCAAGGGCACTTGTTTAAGTTTGAACCCATTACCCTTGTTCTGTCAGTACAGTCCCTGATGAAAAGTCCCTCTCCAGCTGTAGATCTTTACACTTTTTATCTGTGTAACAGTGCTGTGAAACTGGATAAAGTGGGTACAACAAGGATGCTCACGCTCTTGATTCAGTAGCTGCTGTTTTTTAACCTTACGGAAAAATGTTTCCCAAGGGGAGACACAGAATTGAACTTGGAACTCTGCAGCTGCATCTTTGAGCCCTGAGAGACTCACTATGAAGTCAGACTCATGCAGGTTATTCATCTGATGAATAACTTGAGTGAGAAGACTTTTTATGCCTGCAGCCATAGTGCCTTAGGTCATGGTCCTGTCATATCTTGTTACCTAGAGGAGGGGGGTGTTGAATGCGAATTATGGTGTGAAACTCTGAAGCAGTGATTTTCAAGCTTGCTTGATTTGTGAGCTCTGAAAGTACTTGGCTGGGAGCTGTTCAGCTTTTGTGGCAATTTGAAACCTGCTGATAAAGAGGTTGGCTTTCTTAGTTTTAATGGACTCATTAAAGGTATGCTGTGGATGCCACAGGTCTGCTGGTCAAAAACTGAAAACAGTTGCTCCAAAGAACACTCCTGGTATTTCAGGAATGCTTCTCATGGCTCAGAAGAGAGCATCTTTCTGAGGACTAGAAGACAGCTGTTCCATGAGTATATAGAGTTTAATGGCATGATGGGGCCATGACTTCACTGAAAATCTTAGTTTTTCATAAAGAGATTTACCTCTGAAAGGGAGACACAGTCTGGGGCTTGTCCTGCCCATATTTTAGGAAGCAGCAAAATCAACGGTAGGCAGGACACAAGATCCTGGCTTTGTCTACAGAAAAGCATCCTTGCTCTTGTTGTGCATGTGTGAAAATATCTGTCTGAGCTCACCTCTCATGCCTGTACGTGTGCAGGGTGCTATTGGACATGCAGTCCTTGGGACATCAGCTCTTGATGCTGTCAGGGAACAGATTCTGTCTATCTTGGTCACAAGCTGTGCTCTACAACTGCTAGTTACTATTCATGATAACTGCTTTGACATGGCCTGCAGTGTAACCTTCGGATTCATAGTGCATCCCCGTCTGCTTTCCGCTTCATCAGACGAGAGTTATGAAAGGGGGATAGCAGGGGTAAGTTGTGTACCTTTGACATTCAGCCTCTTTTACCTTCAGCTGCTTTTTCTTGATGAAGTCCATGTTATACAGCAATTAAAAAGACACAGCATAGTGTTCTTAGCCCACAGGAGGGCTGAGAGAGTTTTAGTAATAAACCCTTCTAGATCATCGAGTGAAATGTGCTATATAAAAGCCTGCAGGCTCTTTGCCTTGTGTTTCTCTTCTGTGGTGTCTGCAGGCAGACCTGAATGAATACATTTGCTGCTCAGATTATTAATCTCAGATGTAATATATCAACGGAACAGATTTTTGTTCTTTATGTTTTAAATATTACAGTGTGTTGTATCATGCAATCTATGATAATGCTGTTTACCATCTCTGTTATTAGAGCATCTCTTCATACTTTTGTTGTTACAGGTCCCAGAGGCACTGTTTATGGTCAGACCTCAAAGACCTAGTAATACTTCAGTTTTCCAGATAGGAAATCTGAGGCAAATTTTCCAAGCAAGAACTCTGAGCCCGTGGTGTAGAAACCAGGTCTCCTACCTCACATATGCTTTCTCTCCAAGCACTGAGAAACTGTGCTTTCAAAAGCACTGAAGACTATAAATTACAGGACCTCAACACAGAGTTTGCAAGGGAAAGTAGGTTTGCTAAACAGACTTTTTTCTCTCTGCACATGCTGTAAGTAACAATTCCACTGGGTGCTGCAGCATGGCAAGATCCCTATGTGCCTATTTCATGTCCACGTACCAGTGGGATTCAAAATCCACCTTAAGGAGGCAGGGGACCCATCTCTGAGCTTTTCTTGGTCATTTTAGGTGTTACTTACAATTACCCAGCAATTATGGCCATTCATATTGGAGGTGTAGGGGAGTAGCTGGGGTTTGGGCATTTCACTGCTGCAGCCAGGCACCAGGAAGGGAAGTGTGGGAGTTGCTGTTGCCACCCCTAAACCCTTTGTCAATCTGGGGCCAGAGTACCCAAGGTGGGTAATTGTTATTGATGGAGCAGCTTCAATAAATTTGTCCACTGGATAAATAAAGCAGGTTTTCCAGCTGTTTCCTCCTCCAAGTCTCTCCTAGCTCCTTTCAACTTCCCCACATCACTCCCTAACCTTCCCATCTTTTCTCTGTGGCTTCCTCCTGCAGTTTCAGCTCTGGCGGGCAACTCCCAGGGTGGTATGGGACCTTCTTCCCAGCTGGAGAAAGTTTTCCAAGGGCAACCTGAATGTCCTGAATGGTTGCCTGTACAACCCTGTTCCCCAAATGGTCTGTAAAAATAGATGGTTTTGCCTTGTGTTGTAATGCTCATATTTAATTGTTAGTTAAATATCGAGGTCACCAGCCACTCCTATTCCTGAAGAAGCACTATGCCTTTTTAACAAGCAGTGCTATAGGGCAAGGGCATTTACCAACTAAACCATCTGCAGAAAACCATTTGCCCTTCAAAGCCAAGGTTGCTGTATTTCCCCAGAACCCGTGACCCGAATAGCAAGTGAGTGTCCTGCTAAGGTGGCTGGTCCTGAGGTCCCCATGCATGCTGCCACTTGTTCCAATAACTAAAATGATTTCAGCATCCTTATAAAAAGCAATTCAGACAATCCATCAGGATTCCAAAAGCAGAAATGCGGTGTGATGGAACACACCGAAACCCATTTTGAAAGTAGTACACTAGTTAAATGGACAGACCCTGCGGACACTCTGGATCAATATACAATAATAGCAGTACTGTATGAAGCTTTTGTTTCATCAGGGCAGCTCTATCACATTGATTTGTGCCAGAGAGTAGCTGGGTAGCTTTTAAATGTGTAAGTTCACTTCCTAACCTGGCAGACTTTACAGCACAAGAGTTTCAGTGAGATACTGGGGCATGTTTCATCCATGTGTTCTACAGGGATATGTATCTGGTGTTCTTTGCCAAGGGTACAGCTCTATTAGAAATGCTTTCTCTGGAAGAGTGTTACTTGAGGAAAGAGTTGTTTTAAGGACAATTTTATGCCATTCAAATGTTGAAGTCTTTGCATAGCAAAGCTATATGTGGTTATTAATAAAAATACACGGTTTTGCATGGTTCTGGGAATCAGTATAAATTATGCTAGCAAGAACATCATTATTGTTTATATGTTGGGAAAATCAGTACTGTTGTTGAATATGGTTCTAAACAAAATAGTTTTCATTCACAGGTCACCAAACTGAAATATGTACTCCCCACTGCCTTACTGACAAAGGGCAATAGTGAGGGGTCAAGTGACCTGGAGTCAGACTCATCTCACCACTTTCAGCTAACCAGCTATAGCACCAACTGGAGACTATAAAGGACTTTTGGATGGGATGAACTGTGGTCTAGAATAATTGATTTCTATCTGCTGGGTTATAGATGAGCACAGATCTGCCACTTACAGTGTCAATATCCAGTATCAGCTAGCTAAACCTTGTTTGACCCCCGAGATCTTCAGGAGGCCTCCAGGTTGCCAGTCTCGCTTCCCACTCACCTGGGCATAGAACCCACTGCAGGTATATGGCAACAGTCCCTGCTCAGTCTGTCTTAATTAAAACCAGCTTTATTATCTGATAGGTACTGAAGGAATATAACCTTCCACTCCTGCCCCGGCGATGTTTCCCTGTAAACACATGGCAAGCAGAAAATACTCTAGAAAAGGTTATCCTTGGAAAGTTTGTGATCCCCTTCCCGTTCAGATGTAGCATCACTGTTGGTGGATGCGGGCTCTGTTTATAGAAGAGGTCTGCAAGGCTGAGGCAGTGTGGAAAGCCTGCAAGGTTAAAACATGAAACCAACAGAGGGAACAGACCCGACCACTTACTTCATTTCAGCCCTTCTTGCTCCCTCCGTGCTTAGCAGTGTCTGCCTGGGGAGGTGTAGCATCCGTGCAGGCAGGACAAGGGGTAGGGGGCAGCCTCATTTTCCAGCCTTGGAAACAGCTTTCGCCAGCTGACGTCCTAACTGGGGTGAGGGTGGTGGGGATGTCGGCAGAGGCGGTAATTAAACAAACCCCTGTCATTCCAGCCAGAGGCACAGTCACGTCCTGCTTCATCAGGAGCAGAGCTGGTCTGACACAGCAGAAGCTTACGTAACCAGGCCAGATTCTCATTTCCAGAGCAACAGTTTGAGGAGCACTGCATGCGCAGGAATTCTCAGCATTTATAAGCTGGAGAAGGAGCATGCTTCTGTCCCCATCTGTCTCACACCTCCCTGGGTGGCATGTGTGCCAGGGATGGAGACTAGTCTTCCGCCTAACTGCACAGGGCTTGCATTCCCTCTGGTTTGTATTGGGATAGCAGAGGTTTGCAGTGGCATGCAAGGCATTTTCTACGAGGCTTGTCTACAACCACAGTCACATTTCAGAAGCGTTCTGGCGCGTTGCCCTGTTGGCAGCCAGCGATTGCGGTAGCAGCTTCTTGGGCTAAAATGTTTTTGCTTCAATGCATTAGCCCTTCTCTGTTATTGCACCAGCTTCTCCTTCCCCCCTCGTCTGGTTTGGCCATATCAAAGAGTGTGAACTCTTTTCAAAGGGTCTTTAATCTTGCTCACATTTGGAGTGGGCCTGGATGAACACTTATGAGGGGAAAACTGAATGGGAAGTGTGGTTCTTGTGTTATTATGCTGGCTGACAGAATTGTTCTGGTATCTTGCAGATGTAGTATTGCAATAGGAATAGTGCAGCAATAGACTTACAATAGCATGGTGCTTGCAAACCAGCATCATTTGTAGTGGAAGAATCACACTGACATGCATACCAATCCCTGACGTGTTCATTGCCTGAATGTGCTTTTCTTGTGGACACACTCACCCTGTGGTTTCCTGGAAAATTGAGGCTTAAAACTGATAGGTGTTTTCTGTCATCACCTGAATAACACTTAAAACTGTGGGATAATTCAGGTCAAATGCTTCAATTCATTGGTTCCCTTGCCAGGTAAAACTATTAATTTGTGCAGAATAGGGACAATTGATGACTACCTGTGAGTTCATCAGGTGTGAATCTAGGGTGTAAAGCAAAATAAACATAGCATGGAACTTCTGCCCTGTTTCTTCCCACTTGCTCCTTAGACTATCCATCTGTTTTGAAAGGCTTATCAGTTCAAGACTTTAAAATCATGGACTGTACAAGTATGATGCGCACATGGAGGAGACCAAGGTCTTGTTATGAAGCAGGGGTGGGAAAAGCAAAGTGTTGGCATCCTTGGTGAGGAATGAAGTGAGTAGAGAGTAGTAAGCTGGGGGAGTGGAGGGGATATGCATGGTTTGGGGATCACTGTCCAAGTTCAAAGCACTTATGCAGATAGTTGCCTGTTATTATGTATTTAAACCCAGACCCGAAGCTGTTAAATACCTGCACAAACGCAAAACTCGTGTCACCTAAACATGTACCTCTGTGCTTTGCTGAGTCAAAGCCTGCCCAGGGAGGTGGGTTGTGGCAAGAGGATTTCTGGGCTATAGACTTACACTGGCTGAGGCCAGCAGCTCAGAGCTGTAGAAACACAGCTATGGATGTGGAAGCCTGTAGAAGAGCAGTCTCCAGTTAACATCTTTAATCTTATTATCTCAAACCTTTTATCTTCAAATTCTCTTAGCTATTTGTTTGTTTTCCTTACACTTGTTTACATAGACCGAACCCAGAGTTCTTCTGGAAATGCTGGTATGGCTTTTAACTGTAAGAATGATTCACTGAGAATAATTAAGTCAAAGATCTCAGCACCTCTTTTCCTTGTAATCTGGTGGTGGATATTGTGTGATTTTCTTGCAAGGTTTTTCCCCCTGAATGTGCATGTTTACACTCACACCCACACAGACTCACACACATTTGCAAATGCAGACACTTCCCTTTTCTTTTAGAGCTTTTTAAGTTCTGGAGCAGCACATCTGACCTGTACAATTAAACCTTTCTGCTGTGTATTTCCTTTATTCATCTCCAAATGCACAACAGAGCTTTTGGGGTCTGTGGGACCTGTCCTACAGGGTTCTATCCATACACTAACCCCTTGTAAGCTTCCAGAACAGACCAGGAACACACGGACTGCAGGAAAGGTCTGTGCCATGTTGTGTGCCTGGAGTTACTCAAACCTGGAGCCCGCTGGGTCAAACCAGGCACTTTTCTAGTGAATTAAACAACACAGATCTGCTCCCGGGGCCCGGGGTTGTTCCCAAGCCTTGTTTAATGTATTAAATGATGTTGGTGTAGAGGTTTGCTCGCATTTCATATCTGTTAGCAGCAAAAGCAGCGAGTTCTGCCTCAGACTTTGTAAGCCCTCAGGAGTGTTACGTACATAGACTATTAAGCCTGGACCTTGCAGTCTGTGAAACAAGCTCATACAGAGTGGAAGCAGTTAAGATATCCCCACTGGCCCTGTACATGAAGTCTCTCATGCAACTTGGAGTGGCTCATCACTGTAAACATCAGTAATACTTGAGCTATTTGCTTTGTAGAGCTTGCAGTTCCACTTGAAATGTAGGCACCTAAAGAGAAATCAAGGTGCTGAACACCTTTGAAGAGCACCTTGTTCTGAAGAAGGTCATTTATGCAATGCCAGAATCCCTCTAGCTTAGTCCTTTGCACCGGTATTTCAGAAATCAAAAGCTTTTGTGGTGCTTTTTAATCACCAGCGCAGCGTGACAAAAAATACCTAGTTGCTTTACAGTGATGGTCATATCGTCGCAATACTGACAGCTCCTTGGGACCTGGGCAAGGGGGCTAGCAGGCTGTAGGTGAGCTGGGTTCAGCCAAACAAACACAATGTAAGGAGCCTGCAGCAGAATGTGGAGTCTCTCTGTAATTACGCTCCTGCTTTTTCTGCCTTGCCTGTGAAACAGAGTCACTGGAACAGGGCGACTTTTATAAATTCAGGGAGGGCCAACATTATCATAACTCATGGAGCAACACTTGGTTCTTTGAGGGTTTTTATTCAAATGTCTCCGAGCCCTTGCTCTTCACAAAGAGAGATAAATGTAATTATCACAGTTCTAAAGTGGTGAAAGCTGAGGCTTAATTAACTACTCATGGATATACAGCAAATCAGTAGCAGAGATGGGAACAGAAACCAGTTTTCCTGACTCTCATCCGTACCATAGTCACTGAATCCCTGCACCATCTCTATCAGGTAGTGGGATAAAAGTCCCAGTGGGGCAAAGCTGAGGGTGGCCTGAAGAGTCCCCAGATAGCCCATGGCAGCTGAAGTGGCTCTGGGACACACCTATTGCCTATGGTTTGGCATTTTGTGAGCCCAGATCAGCATCAGGAACCTGGACACTGTATGCGTGAGGGACCATTGTGTTCCTCATAGTTTTGTCTTCATAATGATCCTAATATTTGGTTGTGGAAAAGAATTCCTGCTGCAGCACCCAGCTGCTGTCTGCCTCTCCACCACTGCTGCTATGCTAACCCGGGACTCCTGGCTTTATCCCAGTTGAGAAAGTCACTGGTATATGATGAAGCCACAGCGATATACACCCTACACCATCCACTTAGGCTTCTTGCTCTCCAACCCATGTTGCTTTTGTTCCAGCCTGCCCCTCACCATCCATGCGGGCTTGGGCAGGACCTGAAGCCATCAAGAGCTGCACTGGGCAGCTCCATGTTCCGGAAAGCCAAGCCACACGCCTGGAAGAAGAGTCTGTGCTAAGAGATGAGATAAGCCATGCACTGATTCCTCAAAGGCAGCATTTAGCCGTTGTTCTCCCAAAAGGCTGATGATGGAGAGAGATAGCCTTAAAAAGTTCTGAACAAGCAGTGCCAAAGCAGAGGAAGGGATCTCTTTCACCCCGCTCGCTGATCCAGGGCCAGGTATATTCAAACGCTGTTTCCTCAATGCCTACAGAGCCTGAGCGCAGAGCTACTCTGAGCTGTGTCCTCCTTATGCACCACTGGTTATAACAGCTCTGGAAGTCAAGGTGCTCGCGGCATCCCCACATACTCTCTGGAGGTCTCTCCACCCATCTGATTTACCTTTTGTTTCCCCTACAGTTGTGATAGAATTCATCTCAGCAAGCGAGGAGAATTCATTGCTACACAAGCAACATCCCTTTCCTGTTTCAGGTCAAAACATAACCTTGAGCTTCTGCAAGGGGTCGGACTCCTCTCCCTGCAGCTCCCTGAGCACAGTGGTGTGTGTCTGCGACCATTTATCCAACTCCAGGAAGTAAATCAGCTTAAAATGCCCAGAATGAGTTCTTTCTAACATTTACTGATGACTTACTACATTGCAGCAGTGAGGCTTCCGAACCAGGAAGCTATTACTACTCCAGGCTGAAACCTGCACAGCCAGCAGGTCTCTTTCAGCTTACTACAGGGCAGTGGTGCTGTTGGTTTTATCCCACTAAAGCTTAAGGATGAGCGAGGATGAGGCTCCAGCCAGGCACTGTGCTGCAGGAGGAACACAGCCCCTGCCCCAAAGGCTTCTGCAGGAGAAATGTGGGATGGGGCAATGGGATTAGCAGGAGCACAACATGAGGGCAGAAAATACACAAGTGCTGCTGTGCAGGACACCACAATGTGGTAGAAAAGAATTGGCAGTCTGTAGCTAAGTCAGAGGAGAGCTGGAGCCGAGGCTCTCACTAGAAAGGAAGTTCTCTGAAGTCACATCTATTCTAGCAAATAAATCACAGCCGAGGCCCTTCTCTGGTGCTGAGGCCAACTGGCAGGAAGAGCTTGTGTCCACACCGTGCAAACTCTCCCAGCAGTCAAAAGGTGATGCCTGTCTCTGCATGGTCTCCTGGGAGCTTTCCCTGCTTCTGCTAATTCCCAGGCACCTCTAAATGAGGTTCACACAAGCCAGAAACCTGCCCAGGACAGCCCTGACAACCGAACTTCAGTGCCCAGGTCCAGTGTTGGTTTATGCTTCACAGCCAAAGTCTCTGCTCAGCCTTTGCTGTGGATTCCCTTGCCTGGATCCCATTAACTCCTTCCTGCAGGCAGCTGCCAGCCCCTCTCATCCACAAACACGGGAAGAGGCACCATGAGGATATCTGTCTTGAAAGACACATGGGTTGGGTGCACACATCTGAGGGGGTTTCCCTGTGAAGCTCTGGCAAGGGAGGGCTTCCAAAAGTAGGAAAGAGTAGACTTGGCCAGGCCCAGCAATGAATGTAGGCTACATGTTACAGCAGACTGATGGACAGCAGTCATAACAGCCCTGGAAGCCATACTGGCTGGTGCTGGTGGTGTCAACAGCGAAGTAAAATAGCCCCAACAACAGTCACTCCTCTGCCCATTTCACCAGCCAAAGAAGTAAGGAAAGCTTTCATGGGTTCTGCATCCCAGTAGCTTTACTCCTGACCAGATCTCAAAGACAGCAATGATCAGTTCTGCCTCTGTGGCCAACAGGCCATGAGCAGTGTCTGGTGATGCCACTGTTACATGCTCTCCAGGGCAGAAATGTGTGTGGTGGACACTTCTCCTGTTCCTGCTTTAAATGTACTTCTGAAAACGCTGTCTTAAACTAGGTGGAGTTGAAGTCGCCAATGACATTGTGGATGCTACATACACGTACACCTACATCTGTATCTACATCTACATATATATATACATATACATACATGTACACATATGTATCTCCTATTTAAGATTCTCCAGTGTGATTTTACATTCATGGCTTTCAGTTCAGATGGCACTTCAAGATACCCACAGGCTGGTTTTTGCCTCAAGTGCCTAAAGAGAGAAGTGGAGACTGTCACCTTGTCCTGGTGGTAGCCTGGTCTGTCACCCAGCTCCCTCCTTCAGAGGAGGAAGCTCAAAAGAAAGGAGCTTCCAGAGCAATGTCCAGTAAAGGTGCTTATGCATAAAAAGCAGCCTGAAGCCTGGAGGAAGGCAGCTTCATGATCTGAAGATGCTGTGAGTGGAGAAGATCCCTTGCATCCTGCATCCCCATCTGTGCAGATGCCAACAGCTCTTAGAGGAGCCCTGGGTGTAGCACAGGTTTCGCTTGCTGGATAGCTTGCAGAAGCTATTCTTGGACACCACCTACTGGCATTTTCCCTGTTAGCTATTCTCGGAGGAGCAGTTGTGCAGGGTGTTGTCAGCATCCCCAACCTGGAAGCAAAAAGTCAAATTTGACCTTCCCAGACCTTTCCAGCGAATGTCCTGCTGGGTTTTCCTGGGAGAGGGGACCTGCCCTGGGGCACGGTGAAAAGCTCTGTTATGGAAAGGAAGGTTTTTTATGTGGGACCAGGAAAGAGGATGCTGATGGCAGAAGTGTTGAGAACGGAGGCGGCTGAAAGTAATAGGTGAGGAAAAAAAGGGAGGAATAAAGTGGAGGTCTTCCCTAGCACAGCTCTAAGGAGGAGGCGTTTCATACCCGTCAAGCACCAGCTTGGACATCCTTTCCAGACAGAGCATTCAAGTCCATGATTTTTCTTTTTTTCATGAAGGTTTATGTGGCACTGAGGAAAAGAAATAAACGTTGCAGATTTTTGGCTGCAGCATTTTATACCAGAAAGGAAGAGGAGGCACAGCTCCTACCGCTCGGCCTTCTGGTGTCCACACCAAAGCCATAATGCTGATGCTTATAATCCCTGACAGTCACAACACCCAGACAAACAAAAAGAGAACAAAGGACCATCATGGTTGGTTATCCTCATTTGCACAGCAAGCAAGGGCTGTGCATGTGATGGAAAGAAGTCCCTGCGCTGTGATTGTTGCTCATGGAGGACACAGTCCTGCTCTTCCTCCAGCTTCATGGATGTGACCTGCTGCAGCTGTGGGGTTTCAATAGAAAACCCCAACAAGGTCCCAGGGCACCCAATGGTCCTCATTGCTTTGAGCAGCCTCAGCTGGGGCCTTCACCCTGCAGCTCTATTAAAGCTCAGCCTTGGGGTACCTTGCAGGTGGATTTGTCTCTGGTTTTGCTGTCTGGATGGGGTCTTTAGGTGTGTGTTGTAGCCCCTGTCACTGGCTGCAGTCTCTGGGTGGACCCTACACCCAGTGCACCCCTTTGCTGTGTCTGGGCTTGCTGGTGGAAGTTGTTGCCAGCACCCAGCTCTGCTTAGGTACTGTGGGACTATGCCTGTGGGAAAGGGCACTGCCTCTGCTGGGGTCTCCTTCTCCCCCTTCGTGAGGTTGTGCTGCTCCCTGACATAGGTAAATGCTATTGCTGTTCTTCTGCTTGTTCCTGAGGGGTTTTCTCCAGCACATTTTAATAGAAGTTCTGCTTCTTACATGTATATGTATTTTTTCCCTGCTTATATTTGTCTCAGGAGCCGCCTTTCTAATATTTTGTTATGAGGAGCAGGTTCAGATTTAAGATCACAAGCTGATCTGTCTTCTCATACGAAGAAGATGGAGAAACCATCACCAGCCCAAGGCCTGTTGAGACTCCCTGTTGCCTGCCACAGGGTCTGTGAGCTTGTTCACATCCTTGCTGTCTGCTGGGCTTCTGCTCACAAGCTGGTTTTTGCTTTCAGATATGTGAAGACTCAAAATCACTGTTTTTCTTTTATCTGTATTTCTCTTCTGTTCTTGGGATGGTCTCATAGGTTTTCTAAGTGCTGTGGATAAGATGGTTTCTTTGAATCACCTCTGCAAAGTGCATTGACTGATGATGAAATGTTGCTCCTGTGGCTGCCATGAAACAGTAGTTCTGAGCAACAAGCTCCATCCTTATCCAAGATGCAAAGATACTCGAGACAGTCTAGCTGGGAGAACATAGCTTAACACTTGTACTTCTGGCATTGTCTGAGCTCTTTTCCAAGCTTTTGTTTTAAGAGACCAGTGAAGTTTTGGGCCTACATTCCACCCTCTCTATTGGTTGGGAGGGCAGAAATATAGCTGAGTTGCTTTGGTCCTGTGCAGCCAGGGGTCTGAGTAAACCATTAGTACCTGTAGAGATCCTGCTTGCATCTCTGGGTAGCCTTCTGCTGATGGTCAAGATGGTGTAAGCAGTAGAGTCTACAGGGACTTTGAGGGGGTTGGTTTGGTTTTAAATACTAACTTCCTCTTTTCTTGGAGGTAGAAGTTGATCTGTGGAAGGCTTATCTGGCAGGTGGAGCAGCCTTCAGTGTGGTGTGCATAGTGTAATGGCTTTTAATGTTCCGAGTTTTATGAAAGGATCGTGACGCCTCTTACTGCATCAAAAGGGAATTCCTCGTGTTCCAACACTTCCTCTTTCTGTTGTGTGGCACATTGCAGAAGGCTTCCACTGCTGAGCCATGTCACCCAGGGCTCTGCTTTCAGGTGAGCCCTGCCAAATGACAGATGTGTTCCTGGAAAACATTCACATGTCTTGAGATCATGTCTCTGGCTCAACAGCTTTCTCTGATTGGGCAAGCGCTCTTTATGGTGAGTAAAATCAGATGTTTATAGCCTACACTGATATAATGTGATCCAGCCATGACAGACAGTCCTTTCATCATAATGAATGGTGGCTCTAGTTGTTATTACTGTATTACTGTAACAGGAAGGTTTGAGCTGCGCTTGCCACAAAGGGTGATTGCGTTAGGACAGAAAACACTGGAGCTGTTGTGGTTCAAAACCACTTCAGGAAAGCTGTCTTGCTTAACAGGTGTGGACTGCTTTGTATCACAGAAAAAACACAACCGTTCCTGTTGAGGTTTGCTCTTTTCAGTGTGGTTTTTGTCTGACTTTCAAGGAGGAAATCGTGTGTTCTGATTGTCATATTGTTGGTGAGGTCTCTGAGAAAGTACCTGCGGTCAGAGCAAGTGTTTTTGTGGTTAATGCTAGCCCTGATTCTCCTCAATTCCCAGTTGCTTGCAGGTAGTTGTTCAAAGTGGATCTTACATCTGCTGGTGTTTATATATAGAGCCTTGCAGGGCCACGTGGTAGACTTGCAGATTATAGCTTATAAATATTGTAGCCAATAAATGATCTACTTTGTTGTAATAACCTTTCTGTGAGTTCAAAATATATACTTGGTGGGAATGATGCTGTGTAGATCTAAGGGGCCTGACTGTCATCTCCAGACTTTAAAATGAGAAAAGTCATGACATGCCTCAACCTGTGTGACAGCCTGAGCTTCTAGTGCTGATGAAAGGTGTGTGTAGGGATTGACTGGCCAGGCACCTGGATTATGCATGGCCCACATTACATGCCAGGAAGATGCTTTATGGTTTGAGACTACCAAAGCCCTGTTCTGATGGCACTTCCAGACATTTGGAAGCTGTAATACAGAAGGATAGGATGATGTTATATTATCCAGACAGCTGACAGTTCACATAGCTTCCTGAGCATGAGAGTGAGCTTGCAGTGATGGCACTGCTAAGGCTCTGTAGATTTTGACTTGGACACACCTCAACAGAATAACTAGATCAAAACTGCTCGCACCATAAGTTTCATTCAAAGTTAATTAGTAGGAAGGAAAGGAGGAAGGGCAGGCACTGCTTTGAAAACTGAGTTGTGCAAAGGAATGCTGTGATATCCCTGAAGGGTGTTTGGACTAAGACAACACAGGTTCTTGGTGTTCAGTGGAAAATATGGCAAGAGGCTGGTGTTGCAGAGTTGATGTTACTTCTCCGAGGTGCACAGGGCTGGGACTCTGGTTGTCTTTTTCAGACCCTGTGGGAGCTCAGTCCTCATCCACCTGCTTTCGAAAGAGGTATCTGATGTTGCTGCTGACCTTTCTGGATGCCTGTTCTTTAGACACGTTCTGATGCTACCCAAGGAAGGAATTCCAGTCCCTCCAAAGAATAAGCTGCTTTAAGGCATCTAAGTCCAAAACAGGTTACCTTAAATCACCAGATGCATTGGGGTAGGTCCTGATCTCCATCTGCAGGAGTAAGCAAGACACAAGCAGTGTGTGGCAAGGCCTCTGTAGGCTCATAAATGCTTCCGTGAGAAGCTGCGTTTCACCTTCTTGAGCTAAACCCCTTGTCTCCAGCTGACTTTCCATGGGCATGCTTGGTCTCCAGCTTGAATGAGAAAGCCAGCCTGTTGCATGACCCTTGAGAGGCTGCAAAGTGCTCTGTGAGGATCTAGATGCGCGGGTGTGCATGCACATGTCTTCAATCATAAATGCATTTACTGTAGGCAAAAATGACAACATTGTTTGCAGTTATGGCATCCTTATGCTTCCTGCTAAAGCTCCATTTCCTCACTTCTGACTTAACCGAAATCTCCTTTGGCTGCAGTTTTCCCTTGTTGCTGCCATTTTCCATTGTTTTTTTGCTTGCCTCAGGCTTAGCTTGTTTCTGAGAAGCCGCAGTACAAAAGGTCTTGCTGTTTTTCACTAGGCTTAGGAGCAGACCGATGCTTTGTCTCAAGTCTTTGACTGAAATAACTGATTATTTTAACACTTCCATGTTCTGAAAGGCAGTTGGAAATTTGGTTGGAAGATCAACCGGGAGCAAAGGGTGTGCTTTTTGCCTTAAAGTAGCCAAATCAGTCTGTCAAGTTATGGGTGTAAAACTCCTTATTCCCATCCTTGTGGGAGAGCAGAGGATAGAGCCTGGCAGATGCAGCTTTTAGAAATGGTGTTTTCCCTAAGAGGGAGGGGATGGAACAGTTGTGTGGAATAATGAGAACTGAGAGAGGTGAGCAGATGCACAAGCAAGGATGAGGGATATGGGAAAGAGGGTGAATGAAGCTTGGATGGTAACATCTACAAAAAAGAACCAAGTGGAAGGACTGCTGTCTAGAATCTGACACAATAGACAGAAAACTTCAACCTCTGCAGTTCAGTATGGCCAGAAGCTGTGTAATTTGCTGCCAGGGTTGCTCCCTGGTCAACAGAAAGTGAATTGCTTTCAACTTGTATTAGCAGTGCCAGGATCTCATGTGGTTAAGACCTGCCTTGTGTGGAGGCTTGTAACAGAAACGCTGGTATTTAGCATATTATGTGTTAATGGCAATACATAGCTGAAGATGCCAGGAAAACAGCACATGAAGGGTTAAAGGAGTGGCATGTGTTAGTGGCTGCAGAACCGCCATGTTTCACACAATAATAAGACAAAGAACAAACTGCAGCTGTAGAGTTAAGGTGACAAGATGATGTTCAACAGTGAAATACCCAGATAAGGAAGGCAAAAGACTCAGTTTTGCCTGAAACTCTTGATGGGTGAGGCTAGACAGTGAGGTACAGCACTGATTGTAGGATCCACTTCTAAAGGGTATAAAAGATGTGTTCAAATGTAGAGGAGTCCAGAAGATGCAATGCAGCTCTGATGGTCTTCCTCCATTTCCTTCCTCCTGCATCCAGACAGATGCGTATGGCTGTGTGCCTGTGAGTATGTTGATGGAGAATGAGAATGGGATAGAATCAACTTATGGAATCATAGAATAGTTAGGGTTGGAAAGGATGATCATCTAGTTTCAACCCTCCTGCCATGGGCAGGGATA
>JANRGW010042457.1:0-20418 GCA_024733675.1 Psilopsiagon aymara | reverse complement strand
GGTTAAACTTCATCAGGTTGGCATCAGCCCACCTCACAAGCGTGTCAAGGTCCCTCTGGATGGCATTCCTTCCCTCCCACTTATCCACCAAACCACACAGCTTGGTGGATTCTTTGTGGATCCACACAGCCTTATTGGACTCTTTTCAGTAAAAATTGCCTTCCCTATGTTTAAGGCCTTGCAATGAGCTTGTTCCACTCATTTTCCACAATGAGGGAACTAAATGTTCTAGTTCTGCCAATGATTCATGTAGGAGGTGATATATATCCATGTGATGGTATTTTATATATACTCCAGTTGCCTTTAAAAAATGCCTAAATAATTAGATTGCAAAATTGTTATGTTAAAGGAGTATTCATACTAAAGCCAGGCATTCAGCTGCTGTGAACTGAAGTTGCCTGTTTAGGCTTCGTGCTTTCCTCTTGTAGGAAAGTCACGGCAATCAAAATGCTTGCTGTGTTTCTCATTTTCTAAAAGCTGGGCTTCAGATGCACATTGCCCATGTGAGAGGTGCATTGGATACTGTCAATTAGAGGTGACACTTCTTCGTTTAAGCATATAAAGTGCCACAAAAATGCTATAAAGGAAATCAGGCCACCCAAGTTACGAAGCAGGCTTTCTGCATGAGAGGTTCTTGCTGACCTGAATGCTGCAGCTATAAAATAAAGGCAGCTCTCTGCTTTCATGGAAATCAGAAAACCTTGTGCCCTGACTGCAATCCAGGTGCCTTTTCTCCCTTACTGTCTGTCTCTATTCCTGGTTGTACTGGGTAGCCATGTGGACTGTGAAGTAGCCCCACTGAGTGCTTATGGACATCAGCTGTGCTGCTGGCAGTGCAAGGGACTTGTTTCCTGAGTGCCTTTTCGCTTTCTCATAGAGCTGTCAATGCTTGTGAAGCATTCAGGAGTGATAGTGGTGAGGGCAGAGAGAAGCTGCCCAGGAGGCTAATATGTGTGTATCCTTAAAGTCAATAAGGATACAGAAGTGATGCTGGCCAGCAAGGTATTGAATGGATGTGGTTGGTTGTGTGTCACTCCTCCAGTGTCAGAGGAGGACATGGGCAGTTCTGTGAGCAACAGCAGTGACGCGATTGAATAAACTGAAGTTTCCAAAACGAAGATTATCCAGCCATATAAATGTGTCCTTGCTCATCCCTGCTTAACACTGTTCTTGTCATCTCCTCACAGTCATCCTGTTCACAGGGGTGGGTTGCACAGGTGAGCTTCTGGTTTCTTATAGCTGGGTGCTGCCTGCCAGCTCCAGAAAGTGCTGCCTGCTCCTGGTCTATGCTGCGGATGCTGCCTGCCAGACACTGCTGTAGACTCCTGGGCTGCCCTTGAAGGCAACTTACCAATGGTTAACCAGTAAGTGAGAACATCTGGGGAGTATTTTCAGTTTGCCTCATTACCCTTCTGTCTTTAAAGACAGAAGAGCTTTGTCTGTTTCCATTCACTCAAGAGTGGGGCAGGGGTTAGTTTTGAGTTACTTAGATGTAATTTCAGCAATGTCCTTATTCTAGAGTTCAGCAGAAATATTTGGAGATCAGTCAATGAGTTTTAGCATGGCAGCTGCCTAAAAGTCTGGTTGAGGATAAGCGGGTAGTGGGTTCCTGTTGCCCTTGTTGCTCCTTCAAGCCTAGGGAGATTTCCTGGCTGCCAAAGGGTGGGTCTGTTCTGTTCTCCAACAATAAAAAGCAGATGATTTTCCTTCTTAAAATGCACAAAGGGGATTGCTAGCACAGATCCTCTCCACAGTGTGTCCATCCTAGTGCGCCCGGGCAAATCCCATCTCTTCTAGCAGTGGGGAAAAACTAATCCTTGGCACTGAAGGCACTCAGATTAACCCACTGCAGGATTAGGATGCTTGAGCTGTTGTTAGCAGATTAGTATATTTGGTTATCAACATTTGCTGAACCTGACCTGAAAACAGTTTACTGACTCCTGAGTGCTAGCTTCCCATTAGGAAAGGCTGGAGTAGAAGCAAGTGGCTGTAAAGATTAAACTGGAGCTCCAGGGCAGGGAATGCTTTTTGGATTTAAACCCGTCAGTGCTGCTCATGGGAACAAAAGGCTCTGTTGGTCTGGAGCTGCTGAGCTTCTGTCTTGCTGTGGGACAGGGCAAGGAGAGTTTGGCTTGACCCAGGAATCCTTGCTGGTGGCTATGTCTGGACAAGGAGTTGTACAGGTTGTATCTTGCATCTGCATTTGGGACTCACTTCAGGTCAGTTGCCTGTGCACATCCTTTGATGTTGAGAGCTTCTCCTTTTCATAGGCTATTCTATTCTGAGTTGCTTGGCTGGAAGCTAATATAACCCTACCCTGGCACTGGTCTTGTTCAACTATTTCTGCTGTCTCCTGTTAAGAGAGAAATAGCTCTGACCTAGATGACAATAAAGTGTTCCTTGGTGAGGAAAAGTAGCTTTTCCAGTGCTTTGCATCCTGGAGTTTCCTGCTAGTGACAGTGTGTGCCATGAAGTGGGTGAGCTGGCCACCGGTGGACTTGTCTTAGTTCCTGCACAATGCAAAATGACTCAAAATAGAGGACAGGGCCCACACAGTGGTAACTTTAGGTAGGAAGTGATTGTCTTCAGCTTTCTGTGCTGGGACTCAAGCTGTCTCTGCTCGTAATGTCTTATTTCAGCTACTACAAGGAGAAATCATGGTTTTCTTTTTTTCTTTAAGAAAGATCTTCCTCTTGTCAGCAGGGCATTAATTCCAGTGTGAAGTCTGCTTGTGCCAGCTCAGCCCCTTGTAAATGTTTGCACTGCTTTCTGGTGCACGGGTGGAGCTGTGGTCCCATTGCAACCAGTCCTGCTGTTGTGTGTGAACTGATGTCTGAGGGGCACTGGTGCTGGTGGAGCACACCACAGTGCTCCAGAGAGTGTGCATGGGGAGGGATGAGCATGGTAGATCTCTTTTCCTCCTTGAAAAGCAACTTTTTTTCCTCTTTTCCTTTAGTAAATTACAAATGAAGGCTCTGAAGATGGACCCTTTAAAGGTTTTTGGTAATGCAGGAAGACAGTATGTATATTCCTTTGCTTATCAATGGAAAACTGCAGTGATGGTAAATTGGTTGTTAGTGGGCAACTGTTTTCCTCTATCATGACCCAGGACCAGTATGAACTTAACATTTAAATCAACGCATCTTGTCTTAAAGTACCGAACACTGGCTGCATTGTGGAATTGGTTCCAGTGATTTCATTCAGCATTGTTGCTGAGTATCTTGATTTCAAAATGCATCCTTCCATGAATGTGAACTGTATTATGCTTCCCTTTGTACACACAAACATTGAGAGCCATTTCTTGGCTGAAATGTATGTAACTGCGTCTGTCACTCATCTAATAATACAATTTTTCTTCCTCAACAGGCCAGCAAGGATTTTCAACTGAAATCCATGTGGAAGATAAAAGTCTGAAAGTTCTTTCAGTGAAGACACACTAGAAAGGTAGGGCCTTTCCATGAACGCTTGCTTTGAGTTGGACACTGGTATTTTAGAGCTGTAGCTGTACCGAGCATCCCACGTCTGGCAATGCTGTTCAGCCTAGCGAAGCAAGAGCTGTTCAGTTTTAACACATTTATAAGCACTAAGTACATTCCGCTGTACTCCACTAACATACTTTAGGGGATTTCTGTAAAGCTGCATGATAAAATTACTCTGAATATTTCATCAAAGGCCTGTGTCGCAGTTTATTCTGAGAAAATAACTTTGAAACCCAGAATGAGAGCCTAAAGCTGCTGCCTGGCTTGCTGTGGGAACCAGACAAGGGCACTGCTCTGGTGGCATTGGTTCCACTTGTCTATGCCATAAAACAGATGCATTATGAAATGACCAGCAAGAACATGGGACAGCAAAATGTGTTGGCTCTCCCACTTGGCCAATGCTTCCTGCACAAAACTTGCCCTGGATGTAGATCAGTGTGGACCTAGCTGGTCAGCTGTGCCTAACAGGCATGTGTAAGGTAAACTTGTCTGTATCAAATGATGAACTTCAGACCACCTATTCACTGGATGAAAATGCAGTGTCTAACGTGCTGAGGTCTTTTACACTATCTGATGAGTAAAAACATGTGTGTGTGTATATATATATGGATACCAGCTATTAGGAAGAAAATGAACGCTATAGAGCTGAAACCAGGACCTATGTGCATGCTCTAGACAGTAGGCCATAAATAAGGCATGAACCAGTGTGGAAAAAGTGCACTGTAAGCTTTAATATACTAGGAAGAGGGACATATATAATGGTTCTGCTTGTATTTCAGCCCATACTTGCTGTAACAGTGCTTATAAACTATACATTTGTAAATCAAAGGCAGTTTCTAGGACAAGAGGAGGGTGATCATGTACATATCTGGTGGGATACACAAAGTGAAAGCAGGAAAGATGTTAATGCCACCACACTGAGTTCAGGCCTTAGTTTTCCTCAAGGAACAGGTTATGCATGAGCAGTTTGTGATCAGTGTGTAGAGCATAATATCTGGCTGATATGAAATAATCATACTTAAGCCATTGGTTTCCTCATCAGAATGCCTTCAAAGGGTGGACTGCAGGCCTACACTGATAAGAGGCAATGGCAGTGTTGGCTGGATGCCCTGCCCTTCTCCACAGCTGGCAAATCTGTGCTCATGTAAGCTTTGTGTTCCTGTTCCAAAGGCCAAGGAAGCTCCAGAAGGGTTTGTTCCCAGCTCCATGATGTTGCTTCTAATGGTTGAGGATAGGTGCTAGTTTATTCACTGCCTTTATATTTGGCACACAGGAGTCCCCATTAAGACTGCTTGGTAGGCACCATAGGTGCACAAGATTAGGAACATGTTGATGATGAAGCATGTTTTTAACTGGCCATAATCATTTAAATTTGAGGGGAAACAAGCAGAAACATAAAATGAATGGAGAGGACGTGTTGAGGCCGCAGCCCTGTAGCAGGCAGAGATGCAGCTGGAGGCTAGTGTGGCTTGCTGTGTTCCTGTGGGACTGGCTTGTAATGGGGGCAGGAACCTTTTCTGCATCTGTGAACAAAAAATTTACTTGTACAAAATGCTTGAAACCAATGTCTTTAAATAAATCTTGGAGAAGTCCATGTAGTACTTCAGGTTTGGGGTTATCTTCGTGCCTGCCTTTTCTTTCTGGCTCTGACATGAGGAAGATTCTCCCTATGGTTTCTAGAGTCCTTCAGATGTAGTAATTACTTAAAGTCCAGCTTTAAGGCCAGGTTCAGGGATTTTCAGTAGTGTGTGTTGCCCTGCAAGGAATAGATACGAAGTATAAAAATACAAGATCGCTATACATGTGCTTGCTGTGCAAGAGAAGTTACTCATAGCTATGATGTTTAGCACTATAAAATGTTCCCAAGTGGCCAGTCCTGGGAGAAGCTTAGCTTTCAGCTCCACCTGGGGCTATAGGAAGATGTGTGGCTGCGCACAGGATCCATTCCTCGCTATGCGTTAAATCTCCAGCTTCCCCAATCCCACGCTGCTCTTGCAGCTCTCCCTCTAAGTGTCCCCATTCCCACACAGGAGTGCTGCCCCAGCTTCAGCTTGAGATGCAGTATTGCGCAGTGGAGTGCTGAGCTTCCCTCCTTGTGGCAGGGATAGGGAAAGACAAAGCAGGCGGGAGCCGGGGAGCGCACGATCGTTCGCTCGCGGTGCCAGCAAGTTGGGAGCGCGCGTTGCCCTCCCTGTTGCAAAAGGCCCTCGTTAAGTAAGCGCTTATGCAAGATAAAAGTGATTGTTTTTGGGAGGCTTCAGCCAATTGGAGGCTGCAGCTCAGGCAGGAAGTGTCTAACTGCTGTGGCTTCGCACTGGTGCATGATTATCAATCTGCTGAAAGTTGTCTAAAATCTCTTTAGATAAGGTTGAGCAGCGGAGGCTCCTCGGCACTGGTGGTAGCTGAATTACAGCTGTGAGACAAAGCCTGTGTGGATCCTTGTGAGTAGTGTTTCTCTTTCTTCTAAAGGGTGTTTGTGAGTGATAACTGCAGGCAGGGAAATAGTGCAGATGTTTACTGCTGGTGATAAATAGAGGGAGGCAGGAGGTGGCAGACAGGAGTGAAACTACTCACTGGTTTTAAAATAGGACTCTCCTCCTAGACTTTCATAAGCAAGTATGGGCCTTTATGAAGCTGTGTAATCAAGTCTCTTCCAAATACCCTAACAAAAGAGAAATGCGGTGCTGAATTCAATTACAGCACTGTCAGGAGAACACAGATTTAGCCTGACAGTGAAATCAAAGGGCCATCTATTCCCGTGCGCTATTCGCGTGGCCATAAGTCAGTGTTCAAGGAAAGAATGTAAGAACAGGACAAGCGTGCAGTGGTAATTCCAGTCCTACGTTTTCCTTGCTTTCTGGAATCTGCAGGTCAGTTATTTCCTGAGACACAAGTGATATCTTTAATAGTGCAAGTGGGTTTTCCTTTTCAGAGCTTGCTGTGTATCCACTGAAGACTATGTTTTAGGGTTTGACTGATGTAAATCTAATTGGGATTTGACATCTTGAGTTAAATGAGTTCTTCCACATGGGATTTTATTTTTTAAAGAAGGGTTTCTGTTTTTATGGACCTGGAAGGGAAAAAGCTTGTAGGGATTTACAGAAAGCAGAATTTCCCCTCCCACTTCCTTGTGATGTGTCTGGATGCAGCTCAGCCCATGAACAAAGCCCAGAACTATAAAAGCATCCACTGAAGTGGGGACTGGAATTTATTAGTTCAGCGCTGAGCAGCTTGGAACAACTCAGTTATTCCTGCCATTCCAGTTACTATCCAATGCCTGGAAGGCACTGAAGTGCCATTGTATAGAGAAGGCCATTCAAGTACTGAACTGTGAGGGGGAAATAAAGCCGTTGCCTATAGTGTGCTCGTATGTATGTTTACTCTTGCAGATGGCATACAGCTTTTCCTTGGTAGAGCAAATGCTGTTCTAAATAATGGAGATCACTTGGGAGAGCTCAAGTCACTATGTACAAACCTTGAAAAACTGTAGTGCATAGATCTTTATAGCCTATAAAGTTCTTGAGATCTGTTAAAGCCTTTAAATCTTACTTGCAGCCAGTAGAAATGGAGGTCATACCATCAGGAAAAGTTATTTTGTAGGAGCTGTAGGATTAGAGGTAAATGTGAAAAGCTACATTGAACCAAAAGGTACCCGGCTGCAAAGCCAATGTGAGGTTTTCATATTTCTTCCTAAAGTGGGCAAAACTGATAGGCCTGTTTTCTTCAATAAAACTGCAATAGCTGTGTAAGATAAGATGGGATCTCTCTTCCACTTGTTTGGTAATTATTTAGATCTTAAACCCTGTGCAATGTATCCATAGGCAAACCCAAGCTCTCTCTTGCCCTGTGCCAGTGAGGGATGGGTGGTGGCAGAGCAGGCTGCTCACAAGGTACTCTGGCTTCCCACTTCAATTCTGCAGCCTTGCAAGGTCTCTCTGCTTCTGTGGGTCAGTGTTGTCCAGAGCCCAGCAGCCTTCCTAGGTGTTTGTAGTGTTTGATCCCCATCTGGAACTCATGGGGGACCCGTTACAGTCCTAGGGGCTGGTAAAGGTTGTTAACAGAAAATCTCAGACATTGAGACAAGTTTTTCCAGATCCATGAAATGATCCGATGATCTGGGGAGAGTTTGCAGGCTTAAAACACCATGAGACACAATTAAAGATGGCACTAGAAATCCTTGAGTTATTGGAAGAGGATTCTGGGGAGGTACCAGTGATTTGCCCGGCTTTGGGGCAATTTTCTGGGCTGCTGACACTGTCAAGAGGATGCTGGTTCAAAGGCAGATGCTCCTAGCCCATGCAAGGCTTTTTTGGTTCTGTGAAAGCACCATAAATAAGTCAGCAGTAAAAACTGGGGAATTTACAATGCAATTTCTGAAACAGGCTCTGGGACATGGAACAAACCCAGCCATACATCAGGATAGCCCAAAAATACCTCTAATTTGTTGCAGGATAAAATGGATGCCATGCACAAGCTGAAGATCCTGGTGATGTTTCTGGCCCTGGCTGTTTTCGTGGCTGTAGTGATACTGAATGCTGGAGATGCCACTGGAACATTCAAAGGTAATGCAAACAGACTGACTTTGTTCACAAGAGGATTTCATGCATTACATCAATTGATAATTTACGTGCCTTAGGTGGGTTAAATCTGTTTGTTACTTCTCTGCTTCTCCAAATACACCTTTATCTTGGAAAGATGGAAGCAGCTGCTGCATCCTCCAGGAATTACAGCCAGGTGACTGAAATCCAGTCCTTGAAATCCAAGTAAATGGTCTTGTCCTGGGTGAACCTGGATCTAGTGGCAAGAGAAAGGCAGTCTCTGCATTCACTGCCCTGTTTCCTGGTGAAAGCTGCTATGTGCTTATTGGGGGGCAGTGGTGCGTGGTTTGGACACTTCCCAGCTGAAACTGTCAGAAATGGGCACTGTGCTTCTCTCCAGCTTCTACATGCAACTGGCTTTTCTGGTTCTGTGTAAGAGGGAAGGTGCTCAGGGATCCCCACTGGGACGGTGATGCTGTAACGGGTGTCTAAAGAAGAGCCAACTGCAGCACACAGCTTGTTTTCACTATGGGCCTCCTTTCATCTCCTTCAGATGCACTGAGGTGTGGCCTAAGCCTTGGGGAAGATTACAGGAGGAGGGAATTTGGGAGTCTTTCCCCATCCTTAGTATGTAGTAACACTTTTACCTGCAATAACGTTCACCACCACAGGTCTGTTCAGGTCAACCCCTGGAAACATCTCAGCCAAGTACAACACTGACTTCACACCAGCTGGCTGGACTTTCCTCATCTGGAATGTCATCTATGCCTGGCAGCTTGCCTGGCTTCTCTACGCCTTGTCGGGGATCTGTCGAAGGTATTTGCTCTGCTTATGGTACAGCTCAGGGATAGTGGCATTTCCCTTCTGCAGTTCAGTCTCTTACTCCCTTTTCTGGGCCTCCTAATTGGAGTAAACCCCCTGTCATTCCCCTTGACACACTGAATGTCAGCATCTTTCAGGTTCAGCATCAAAGCTGAGAAACAGTTTGGTGCTGTAATGTGTGGACAGGTTACAAAGCATGAGGCCTTGTTACCACTAATTCATGTGATCTGACTGTTACTCAGTAGTATTTACCCACTGCTGGAGACTGAGAATCCACAGGGGCAAAATTAATGAGTTTGAGTTTACTTGCTGTTAGAGATCAGAGATTTGGCATTGGGAAGTTTTGGGGCTGTAAGATCAATAACTGCCTCAAGTACTACCATGTAATATCTGTAATATTGCGATGTCTTCTGTGGGATATGCTTACATTGCAGCTCTTCTGTCAAGGGGGACCATGGACTACTTAGTTTAAGTATCTGGTGTTTTCACATGACTTGTAAGAATTTGCTTAGTTGATAATTGCCAACACTGAAGGTTGAGGGAAGAATGATATATGTGTTTGTATGAAAGTGATCAAGTCCATATACATGTATGTGTGCACACATAAAATGTGTATATACATATGCACTCACACTACGATCCTGTAAGCCTCTTCTCCCTGGGAAGTGGGCTAAAATCCCATGATTGTGCTGTTGCTACCACTACCAGTGTCACAAGCTTTGCAGCATCGGTGGAGCAGTCCTTAGTTATGTGCAGAAACCAGCCAGAAGTTCTGTATTGTGGGGCAGTGTTCTGATGGGGAAAGCCATAAGGGCTGTGTGTCTGAGAAGGATGCAGGGGAGAAACAGTCTGATTTAGGCTGAAGTACTTAACTCCAGTGTTGAGTCCCTGTTAGCATGAGGAAAATGAGGCCAGGAAAGCTTGGTTAGTCAATGCAGAAGGAAAATGCCTATCTCCATAATGACTTTTCCTGGCAGGAATGAATTTGGATGTGTCTACATGAAGCCAGACTTGCTGCCAATACCTTTTTATGCAGTGTGGATACTCAATAATGGCCTCAATATCGCATGGCTGTTTCTGTGGGACCGAGAGTAAGTTGCTTTTTGTTACAAATGCTTTCTAAACCTGTTGTTCGCGCTGTCCGAATACTCTATTTTGCCCGTCCCTTACGTGTGAACACTTAATAACACCTGTAAAACTTCATGGAAGGCCTTAGCAAAAGGTAGCCTTCATAAAAGTTTGGCACTATATTATCTTGCCCACGAGGTGCATTGGTTATTGAAGTCAAAGATCTCTTAAAGTTGCCACTGTTCCATGTTGGTTTTCCTCCGCAGGTAAGAAGGGGGCTGTGCCTCTCTTCATTAATACAGTTAAGCTCCTTGCCTTGGTTTGTTTTCATAATCGTGGTCACATGAAGGGCTTATAATAACACCCCTGTCAAGAGATGAAGAAACCGGCTGCAGCCAGGAAAATAATAACTTTGTGATTAACTGAGTAGAAGAGCAATATGTTAAAATGAAGGCTCCATGTAGTGATTACCTTTATTAAATGCTGATTAACTTCAAGCCAGCAAACACTAAAGCTATGAATTAAGGCATTAAGACACTGCTGAAAAAATGCATACTCTGTGTGTGTTCTTTGTTGTAGATGCCTCCTCCCAGCCCTGGTGCTCCTGATAGCTCTCACTGTTACTACATGTGTCTGCCTCTTCATTTCACACCGAGCCTTGAGCGCCCATTCCTCGTGGCTTGTGAAGGGCCACAAAGCTGAGCTCTGGCTCATCCGCATCCTAGTAGGTGTCATTTGGGAAATGGCTGTTGGTAAATGCTAAAAGCTCTGTGCAGGGCTGCAGGTACCGAGAATGAAAGATGTAATGGCAGGAGATGGGTAAGGGAAGGCTTCTGCGCTGACTTTAACTTGTGCTTGCTGCAGGTGCACACAAGCTTAATTGCATCTCTATTATTGGGCATAATCTTGATCTTTGATCTTAAAGGTCTTTTCTAACTTAGTTGATTCTATGTTTCTATGATAATAGGAAAGATTCAGAGCAATATATCCCTTACACTTCTCCAGCTGCTACAGAATTAAGTTTCCAGTGAAGTGTGAAGATTTCAGCCCAGACCTGTGTTTGGGATGGGAAGAATATTTCTTGCAGAGGGAGATGCCATTGCTAAGGGTGGCTTCTGTAGCTGATGATGCCCCTTGTATCCAATTACAAGAAATCATTATTTCTTGTATGCTGCTCAAGGTTTCAAGTGCACGTGCCTCTGAGTTTTGCCAGATTCTGGAAGGAAATGGCTATTCTGCTGTCCTTGAGAAGAGTGGGTGTTTGGCAAATTGCATAGAGAACACAAACATACTCGTACTCCATCACTCCTTTGTTCATCCCCTGCGCCTCTCTCCTGGCTCAAACCTACGACCCTGACCCCTTCCTCCCCACCCAGGACACCTCGCCCTGCCATTCCTTCCATCACTATGTGTGCTTTAACCACCTTTGATTCCTTTGCTTAATGTTGATATTGTTTGGTGACAAAGCTTAAAATGCTCATTCAAGGAGCTAGGGGTTTTTTTGGTGAAGGGGGTGTCTGCAAAGCTGGGAGGGTTTGAGTAGAAAAGTTTCTACCAACCCTCCTGGAAATGTGTCTGCATCTCTTGGTACAAACTGGGAGCCAGCTGTTCTTTACACCATTGTACTGCACTTCCTGCATTGTAACACAGGAAATGGGAATAGCTGGGTTCCCCATCCTTGCTCAGTGGGAGCAATCACTATCCCCTTGATAGTGCCTGCTTCAGGCTCCGTGCAGCAAAGATATTTGCTGGGAGGTTGCTAAGATCCAGAAAGCTCTCTCTGCCAGTTACAGCAGCCTGCAACAACTGGGCTGGGCAGCCAGGCAGACTGTGTGCTTTGGGGTGTGGGTGGGAAGTCCATGATGGGATTACAGGGTTTTGTATGGGGAATTCTGCAGCTGCAACTGGAGTGGATTTCTGGGGTACTTTGGGCAAGCCAAGGCTTCAACCCTTCTCGATGTTGAGGGGCTTTCCCTACAGCTAGGTCCAGAAGGCTGGTTTAATTGCCCAAGTACTGGTGGATCACGGAAGACAATTAGGAATCACACTTTTTTTATCACTGGTTGTCATCTTGCTGTGCTATTTGGCAGGTCCAGAATGGGCTGGCGCTGTATGCAACGTGGACCAGCATCGCCACCCTGCTGAACTTTGCCGTTGTGCTGATCTACAAGTGGAATGTGGCCAATGAGACAGCAACGACTGCTTGCCTCAGCATCCTCGGTCTCAGCCTAGTAGTCTGGTAAGCATCCTCATGGGTTCCCACCAAACCCTTCCAACCTCTCACAAATGGGTTGGTCTATCTGTGCCAATTCATTCAGTCTGTCCATGTACCAGCACAGAGTACAATGGCCCCTTATAATTCATGGTAGATGAACAAGGAGCCTGGGCATAGCTCTTCTTCCATGACGCTCCGCAATGCCAAGAAACACATGCTGTG
The DNA here is from genome assembly GCA_024733675.1 of Psilopsiagon aymara. Taxonomy (NCBI): domain Eukaryota; kingdom Metazoa; phylum Chordata; class Aves; order Psittaciformes; family Psittacidae; genus Psilopsiagon; species Psilopsiagon aymara. The sequence continues at coordinate 8,074 of JANRGW010042457.1, read as the reverse complement.
GGCCAGGAATAGATTGCTTGGATGAGCCCAACCTGCCCTAAGTTTACACATGAGGGCTTGATATGGAAAACAAAATGAAACATGGCTTTTCCACCTAAACTTCTAATAAAAAAACTTTTCTTCTGAATTTAGGTAAATGACCAATTTTGGTCCAAACTGCCTGCCAAAAAGAAAAAACTCTTTGTCTAATTCCTGTAAGGAATCAAAGGATGGAGAAAAGATTTACTTTGCCTCTTTTTCTTCACAGGTTTTATCTAGAAAACTTTGTCCTTGACCAGTATGTCCGCTATAACCTCACAGTCTACCCAGTGGTCATAACAGCTCTGACTGGCAGCGCATGCAAGAACTTCTTGTTTTCATTCCCAACAGCGAATGGTGTTTTTATAGGTGAATCTTTTGGGCTGTTTCCAACTCTTGTAAAAGAAGGAGAGAAAATGTTTCTACATCTTTCCTGTTTATTAAGGGCAGGAAAGTAGTATTTAGAACTGACTCTTGGAAAGTAGTATTTAGAGGGATTTATTAGGAGGTATTAATCTTGCAAAGTAAAGAGTAGAGCAGAAATCACTGCCATTAGCCTTGGGGCTGGCTTCAAACCTTGTGTTGCCTCAAATTCACTTCCCAGTGCAATATGTTTGTCCTTCAATTCGCCATTATCCATTTGGGTCCTCTGTTTGTAGCTCCATTTGACACAGGGTGGGCTGAAGGAAAAGCAGGGCTGGGATGAAGGCTGTGAACTTCCATTTATTCTGTATCATTTAGGGTATAGGATCAGTGTGCAAGCTTCTGACCCAAACAGGGGTTGTATTTAAATTTCACAATTCAAAACTCTGCATGCTCTTCTTCTGTGCAAAATTGGGCTAGCCAACGGTTTTCCCAGGATTGTTTGGTTGCTGCATGCCACTGTAGCTGAGTGTAGTCATCCATTGTAAAAGGGCTCAAGCTGTCCAAATACTGTGTAATCAGTCTGGCAAAAGCTGTGCCATTAAGTGGTGTTATGCTGGCGTGAAAGGGACTGAGCTGTGTGAGCTCTGGATCCTGCTGCAGCAGTTCGAGATGCCTGTTCCCACCGTAAGGTCAACAGGAGCTGCCATGTACCAGTGGCTAAAGCTAATGTCTGGACTGGCACCATTGCAGTCGCTCCGGTGTGTGTTCCCTTTGGCTGTAAGGGCAGATGGAGCTTGTTAGTGCCCAAAAGAGCCCAACAGGACATAGCAGAGCTTATCTGCCAAAGGCATGAGGGCACTGGAGACATCTGATGGTTATGACCACCAGGAATGTGAGGGTATGTGAGATCTGGCACACTGTGTTCCTGCAATGGGGCATTTCTACCAGCAAAACTTCATTTTTAGTGGTTCAGCTTGTTTGGCTGGTAGGTCAGGAATGTGCTTTTCCCAAACTAGTGCATGTTTCTTTATATAGTTCAACTATTCCTGGACTGGTTTGTTAATGTAATACACTTTTGTTTCTGTGTCCATAAAGCCCCCCCTTTAGACATTCCTTGACCTGGAAATATTGGGTGTTTGTGTAGCAGTGAAACTCTGATGGGGGGTAGCAGCTCCTGTACAGGGGGGTTTCTTGTTCTCCTCTTTCCCTGAATACTCTCTATACTAGGAGCTGTGATATGACAAGAGGTACTGACTTTCTCATGCAGTAACGTGTTTCTGTGTTTATATTCTAGTTGTTCTGCTGGCAATTACTTGCTTCATTTTTGCTGTTCGGCTGGGACTTGTTGCATGGAGACACTTTAGGAGACCATTGGAAGCGTCAGAAAACCCAGACCCATAGGGCACAGTGGCCTGAGACCTCTGGCGTGTTGTAGCAGATACTTTAAATGGAGAAAATAAGGATCCGACATCTGCTGGTCTGTCCTTCCAGTATCAAATGCCTTTTGCTTTCTGTTCCTTCCCATTCCAAATACAGATGCTTGTCTGTAAACCTCTCCTGGTTCTAAATTCCCTCACCTCAGCTGCTCGCAGCCTCACCTTGAATCCGTGCCCTTCTTCATTTGGTTTAACTCTGGATCAGTGCGGGAAAAGGTCCTTCAGCTGAACAGCCCTGTACACGTTTGGGATAGAGCTGTGGCTCTGTCTGTTGCCGCTGTCAACAGGCACTGTACAGGCTGGCACAGACACTTGTTGATGGTTTTTCTGTGGTAGCTAATTTTCCTTAAACCAAGGTGAGCAGTGAGACTGCTGTCATTCCTCTGGCCATTCAGTGCTGGGTTTTCTGCAAGCCTCTGTGGTGTGAGCAGGAATCCTGCGGGCAGCAACTGCTCCCTTTCCTGCTCCTTTTCCCACATGATAAAGACACTACAGCTCTGGGATCCTCCTGTGCTGTGTCAGCTCTGTTTGATACCCAAGGCGGGAGAGGAGGAGGGACTGAGTATTTCTGACACAAATGCAAGCCTTCAACCTATTTTTGTTGTAGCTCTGGAAACTGAAGATGCCTTCACCTTTCAGCATACACTAAAGCATCTGGGGCTCTGCCCTGGTTTTTCCCTTTCTCTATTAAGTTAGTCACTGTGTCACCGCCTCTGTCTGTGAACCACACCAACAGCAGCTTTGCTGTTCCTGCTCTGCCTATAAGACAGGAGAGATCTGGGTCAGGCAGGAGCCGTGGGTTGCCTTTCCCTGAGCTGTGCAGTGCAGTTGGTGCTGGCTCGATGCCTCCTGCTGGAGACCGGTTTGTCGCCATGCTGGCAGGAGGTGAGGTGCAGATGAGGTGGTACGTGCGCTGGGGTGAAGCCCGCTGCTTCAAAGGGAAGCCTGTTTAAGGAAAAAATCATTTGAACTGATAACATGAGTTCATTCTGGATTGGTGCTTTCGCATGTGGCTTCACCGCAGGAAGCCTTAAAGTGAATTGACTGAGTTGTCAGAGCACTGCCTCCCCTTCCTGTGCCTACTTGAGAGGTGATGGTGCCTCACTGCTACCTGGAAGTGTTTCTACATGGCAGGTGCTTTCAGATGCTGAATTCATTGCAACACTATTACAAAGGTTAAATTGTCTAAAATACCATGTGCTATCATTTACATTTAACAAAACTAAATCAGTGTCATGCACTTCCTCATTAATTTTGTCATGTTTTATTTTCAAATAAATCAGGAACTTCCACTACTCTTCCACTACATCTGTAAGTCACCTGCAGTCACTGTCCTGGCTGCTGCTTCATTTGTGCTTTGGGTTCTGCACTGGTCTCTTGCTGGAACCAGGTGCTTCCACTGATTGTGCTTTCATCAACCTCTGAAGGTGAAGGCTTGGGTGCCAAAGTGCCTTTCTACATAAATGTTCTTCTTCCCAAAAGCCCTACTAGTAGCTGCCCAGCAGCCTCTCCAAAAAATGCTGCCTTTAATACAGTGGTATTAAATCCACTGGTGTGTGGATTAAGGGGTCCAGGCAAGGTGAGCAGTTGGTGCGAGGCTGTGCAGCGCAGGGAGCCCCAGAAGGTGTTTTGTATCCTCTCATGCAAGAGCTCCTGGACCAGGGTAGCTGCACTCCTTTCCACAGACATTAAACAAAGCCTTCAGTGACTTTCTTCCTTTCAAATGACCAGAAACTATAACATAGGATGTAATTAATGCATTAATTATCTCAGGGGAGTCAACAGGGCTTCTTCTGAAGCAATTAATGTCTCACCAACCTCTTTGAGTTCTCTTGAGGACTCAAAAAGCACATTGGTAAGGGTGAACTGTTTTATATTGCCATTGGCTTCTCAAGAAGCTAAAGAGCTATGACACAAAAGGCGATGTCCTCCCATATCTGATTAAAGCTGGGAAACAGGAGTGTTTCTCTTCAGGAAGAGAGGTTGCTGGTGGCATGTGTCATTAGACCTGAGCTGGGTAATGTAGTCATTAAAACCCAAGGGATAATTTGATGATTGACAGTTATTTAGGATGCTAAAGAAGAGTGACTGGGGAATTTCATAAAGCTCTAATGAAACTGAAAGTGGACAGCACAAACGGTGGAAGTTGTTGTAGGTATGTACAAAAGAATGCATAAAGAGAAAACCAGGCTGTGCTTCACCTTACAAGTGATGTGCCCTGAGCCACTCAGGCACGAAAGCTTGGAGATATGGTCGCCATTCTCAGCCAAATATTTCTGCATCCAGCAGTAGTAGAGGCATCCCGTGTACTGGGGATGATTAGGAAAGGAGTAGAATTGAGAACACCCTTGTGCATCTCTAAAGCTACTAAAGATGTGTACCCCTATCTTGAGGGTTCTGTGCAGTTCTGGTCCTTGCACTTCCAGGAGATTAAGGGTTTGGGACAGGTTTGGAGAAGAGCAATGGTATTGGGGAGTGAGGTGTCTCTGATCCCATCCCTGTGCCCCAGAGCTGGGAGCACCTCTCCTGAAGTCCCCTTGATGTGTATGGAGCGCGGCTGGGTGTTCTTCATCCCACACTCAGCACTCCAAAGCAAACTATGAGCAAAGCCTCAAAGCATCAAAGTGATGAGGCGCTGCAGCAGCACTCAGTTCATCTTTTGCAGACCTCCCTGTGAGAAAGCCCCTGTTGGCTGCCCTCAAATGATAAAGCCCCAACCCCCATTTGGCCACCCACGAGTGAGCTTCTGGTCCCCAAAACCCTCTCCAGGCACTGTTTCCCTGGAGCAGGGGCTGGCAGAGGTTCCCGTAGCTTTTTCAGCACACGGAGCCCTGGCCAGCTTTGGGAAAAGTGGCTTTCCTTGCATCTACAGCACAAACAGCAGCCTAAAAATACTCTGCCTGCCACTTTTCTTATAGCTGGGGTGGGGGAGAAAGCAGATACAGAGTAAGCGTGGACCTTCTTCTTTCAGCCCTGGGGCTAAAGAGAACCTCAAGGCTATTTTAAAGGCTTTTTTTTCCCTGAAATGCCTTAATTTCTTCCTGTCCCTCCCCTCCCCCAAAAACCCAAACCCAAGCAACCAAACCCGCTGATGCATGGGTTTGCCCACAAGAGATTTTCTTTCAGCTAAGCTGCATTTCATGAAGCTGGAAACCTGCCAACTTTTGAGCAAAAATAACCAGTCTAGCCTTTGTTTCCATGAGTGATTATAGGATTTGGGTGAATTTTACTGGATTTAACGTTTCTTGGAAAGCTGGTGGCCTTAGGAACCCAAACCCTGAAAAATTAGTTTTGTTTCAGGGCCCTGCTACATGCTCGTGTGTCTCATAGCCTGGGACGTGACCTAAGTCCCCTGGGCCACATCGCCTCTCTGTGGGGTGGGCAAACGCAGGGTTCCTGGGATGTGAAGGGGTACCTTTTGGATACCAAAAGCTGAGTTTAAACTTGTCATTCCCCTGAAAGAATCTGCTTTGTGGCTAAACGGGGGGATAGGGAAAAGCAGGGTGATCTATAAGCCAGCATCACCTGGACAACCCCAGGGCTGAGTCCAGGGGTGCTCAGGGATGCCACCTTCCCCTGGGTGGGACCAGCTCCTGCCCAGGCTCCTTCCCACTCTGTGCCTGAAAGCCTCCACACGAGGGTGACCCATGAGTTAGGAATATTTTCTCTGGAGGGCTGTATCAGCTGAGCAGACATCGCTGAAGCTGTGAGACAGTTGTTTTCAGTAAAAGTTCCTGGGAAAATCTGATTTGGAAGAATGTAGCATGAAATAAGCTGTGGGTCAGGGGAAATATGCATTTGAACTGAGGGAGCAAATGTGTTAATTCAAAAGGAATCTCTAAAAGCAAGGGTTGTAAAGCTCTCATTAAAGCCTATGCGACTTCCAGAGGAAAACATGCTCATTTCTTGGCTTAGGGCTCAAGCGGCTCCTCCTCAGCCACGGTAAGATTGGAGGAGATGCTGGGATCAGGGCAGGCATCCCTCTGACACCTTCCACCAGCAGCAGCAGGCTCTGGGTGGTGCTTCCCCAGGGCACAGCGTTCCCCTCATGATGCTCTTGGCTATGGAGCTCAGCAGGGCACAGGCAGGAGGCTTTCCTGCTGGGCTCCCATAAAACAGAGCATCCAGGCAGAGGAGATGCTGTGTTACAACCTGATTTATTCTTGTCTTGGTGCTACCCTTGGTGCTCATTACTTTTTATTAAAGCATCTGTGAAAAGCAATAGCAAATAAATAAAACTGAGCCTGGTGGAGAGAAGAGATGTTACACCATGATGCAAAGCACCAAAGCAGGATTGCCTTTCATCTGCCATTTAGAGCCATTTTGCAAACCTATTGCCTGGCTGCAGCCATGGGAAATGGGTGTAGCAAGACATGGGCAGTGATGCTGAGATATGAGCACAAGTGGCACCAGCCTTACTGGTCACCACCATCACCACCAGAAAACATGGATGAAACTCTCTTCATTGGGGGCTGTAGCGATAGGACAAGGGGTAATGGGTTTTAACTAAACCAGAGGAGATTCAGGTTAGATATAAGGAAGAAGTTCTTTGCTGTGAGGATGGTGAAACACTGGCACAGGTTGCCCAAAGATGTGGTAAATGCCTCATCCCTGGCAGTGTTCAAGGCCAGGTTGGATGGGGCTTGGAGCAACCTGGTCTAGTGGAAGGTGTCCCTGCCCATGGCAGGGGGTTGGAACTGGATGAGCTTAGGGTCCTTTTCAACCCAAACCATTCTATGGTTCTATGAAACTCTTGCTGGTGCCTTGTCACTTCTCATCAGAGGAGCATTGGCCTTGGAGAGGAGACACAAAGTAGGCTGTCTCAAAATGAGGAGCCCCAAACACTCATCCTCTGGAGCTGGAGCAAATCCAGCCCTCCCTGGCTGCACCTCCATTTGCTTATCTGCAAAGCAGAGTTGAACAGGACAAGCCTCTCTGTGAAGGGCTGTGAAGCTCTCCAGATAAAAGCACTGAATACATACGAGGATGATTAAAGGCATCAGAGCCCTTTGCTATGCACACAGCCTAAACACGCTTGGGCCATCCCAGGCTCTTTGCAAACTGTTAGATGCTTTCAAGCTAAATATTTATATGCATAGAGCCAGGACAGCCCCATGTTGGGAGATCAGCTCTGCTCCCTCTGCCAAAGGCACCACAGCAAAGGGTTACAGGCTCATGCATGGGCTGAACACATGGGAAAAAATGCTGGAGCAGCCCAAGAGCCTGACCCTGCACCAGCCAGGGCATGCATCAGCCATGTGATAGCGCAATGGGCATTCCCTGCTGGAAACTGTGAGTCAAAACCCCGCACAGCCACACAAGGATGCTGTGTTTTCCTCCCTCCTCTTTGGGAAGAAAGGACCTTGAAGACTTTTGTCCAGACAGCCGATAAAATGTGGTGTTTAACCAAGAAGGGATGTTGCCTGCTCAGGGTGGGTTAGGGAGCACTGGAAGCTTCTAACTTGGGTTTTGTCTTGATGTTGTTCTAATAAAAACTTGGTCTTAAAAGGAAAATGGGTGTTACTGGAAAGAATTTGTCTGAAGTGACCCATGGCACAATTATTTTCATCCAAGAGAGGAAAAAAAGTGTGTGTGTGTGTGTTCATGCCTGTGGCTGCTGCTGCTTTCCCTGGCCACAACACAGATTTTGCCATGTGTTTGCAGGAACAGAATGAAGGAATAATTTGCTGTGAGATGGCCCCAGGCCTGGGAGAGGAGCATAAGGATTGAGCGGAGATGTCCGAGAGCTGTGCCAGACTGGCATGGGAGCCAAAGCCTGGGCTTCCTCACCACACCTGAAGCCCATTAAAAATAGCATGGAGAAAATGTCTGCATGCTATCACTGCTTTGGGCCATGGTCCCTGACAAAAATGCTGCCTCCAGGGAGACCCACTGCATATCCCCTTGTTCAAGGGGTACCTTGTCCTCTGCAAATGTGTTTCTGCCCCATCCTATTGCTCTTGACATGAGAAAGGTTTTACTAAGCACAGCAATGGGCTTGGATATGAAAAGTCCCATTGAACAAAAGCTCGTCTCAGATGCCTTTCAAGACTATAGACTATAAGGAGATATCTAATGCATGCCTGGTGTCCTGGGTTCAGCAGTAGCAGTCATTTTTCTCCTTCTCAGTAGCTGGTGCAGTGCTGTGTTTTTCACTTTCAGCCTGGGAACAGCGCCGATAACTCCGATGTTTTCAGTTGCTGCTCAGTAATGTTTACTCTGACCAAGGACTTTCTGAGTCTCATGCTCTGCCA
>JANRGW010042455.1:0-48540 GCA_024733675.1 Psilopsiagon aymara | reverse complement strand
GAGTCTATTGTATTACAAGTCATTACCATAAAGTACAATGAAACAAGAACCTTAGCCCAAGGCCCCCAGCCGATAAATACTAACACTGCAAATACCTCTGTAAGTAAGGTATGACATGCTGAAACTGTGAGATCAAGAGCAACAACTTTGAGAGCCAATGAATCAGCATTGTGACGAGTGACTATTAATCCAAAACAATGAATGCTTATCACAAATATGATTAGACACACTCCAGTCAGATCTGTCGTTATCTCAACCCTTCATGCCCCACGCTGGGAGCCAAAAAGAACTGTCATGGTTTAAGTCCAGCCAGCAATCCAGAACCACGTAGTCGCTCGCTCACTCCCTCCCTTCCTGCCCCCACTCCCCGAGGGATGGAGAGGAGAATCGAAAGCATGTAACTACCATGAGTTGAGACAAGAACAGCCCTGTAACTGAGGTATAACACAAACCACTGCTGCTGCCACCAACAATAATAATGATAGGGGAAATAACAAGGGAAGAGAATACAACCACTCACCACCCGCTGACCGATACCCAGCCCAACCAAGCAGTGACCTAACCCTTTCGGGCTCCTTCCCCCAGTTTATATACTGGGCATGATGTGCTGTGGTATGGTATAACTTTTTGGTCACTTTGGCTCAGGTGTCCTGTCTCCGCTTCCTCCCGCCTTCCCCTCCTCCCTGGCAGAGCATGAGGACCAGAAAGTCCTTGGTCAGAGTACAACAACTGAAAACATCGGTGTTATCAGCGCTGCTCCCAGGCCGAAAGTCAAAAACACAGCACTGCACCAGCTACTGAGAAGGAGAAAAATGGCTGCTACTGCTGAACCCATGACAACAGTGCAGAAGCTGAAAGTCTTTCCTTCCTTCATGGCATTAAACATGCAAATGCAACAAGACAGAATTTCATTTTGGCAAGAAAGATGACAGAGAAAGTTTTTAGTTGGAAGCAACTGTGAAACAGAAGCAAAAAAAAGTGCAGGAAAAAAAGGTTGCTGAATAGCAAGCTTAGGAAGAAGTACTGCCACAATCATTGAAGGATGACTGTTGTCACCCCCAAGAAAAACAAACAGGGCAGCCTTAGCCACTGATCTGTAGAGACTTTTCTCACATTCATAGAGATGTGGTCCATCAGCAAGTCAAAAGATAACCTACAGTGTTGAAATGGCCTTTAGAGCAAAGGTGCCAGAAGAAAAATTGTGCAGTCAGTCACAGAGCTTTCCCAGATGCTTGTGTAACCAGAACCACATCTGCAGCTAACTGGAAGTGGCTGTGGAAATGATGGGCAAAGCCTGCACTCTACTAACAGGAGGAGAAAAAGTTGTTGGAACAACTAAGTTGAGGAGAGAATGAGCAAGAATCAGATTTGACATGGGAAGCACCAAAACTCAAAGCAATTCTCAAGTTCTCATGGCTTCCACGCTACAGACCAGCTCTGAGACAACCTAGAGATGACACATTTACATTGCTTTTATTTTCAAAGCAAATTACTTCTCACTCCTACCGGCAGATCACAAAGCATGAGAGCTGGAGTTAAGAGTCATGAAAGTAATATTGCAACAGGAGAAATGGAAAGATGAGAAGAGCCTTGTGCTCCAAAAAAATAAAACAAGGTTAGGGCTAAAACTGTATTTGGGGATTGCTGTTTTATGGAAGGCTTTTCTGGTAGAGGGAGTGCATCAGAACACTGTTATTATGGCTTGTGCAAATGTCATTGCTTCATGGTTTTTCCCTCTTTTTCTCTTACCCCTTTCAATTTTTACCAGGAATATTATTAAGAGGCAACAGAAATTGGCATACAGGATCAAGGCACTGAAGTAATCTCCCTTGTTATCATGTCTGTGACATTCTTTCGAAACATGTAATTCAGATTTAGGTTCAAAATAGTCAGTGGTTGGCAGTCATAAGAGTAATCCAGCAGCTGTCTGCTGACCACTAAGTAAAATGCACAGATTTACAGAGCAGGAAATTATGTCTTTCCCTGGAGTTATGACTATTTGGTGCTGTAGCCTCATTTCTTTAAGAAACAATACTTAAGAATCTCTATGTCTGTGTGCCACACTTCCTTACTCGCCCTTCAAGTAACTTCAGAAGCTTTTGTCCCACTTCAGCTCAATTTGTCAGAAAGACAGAGATCTTGAGAACTTCATTTTCCAACAAGTTCCAGAAAAGAAAAATAACAGGCAGCTGGGAAGAAACGGTATTAGTAACTCCACTGGGGAAAGCTGCAGTGTGAGGTCAGCTGCTACCATATTCCCAGCAATCCCCCAGGACAGGGTCCCCATGAAGGCTCAGCCACATGGGTGACAGCTCTGCTGTAGCAGCATGGGCTCGGGAGCAGGCAGCTCCAAGAGATGAGCCAGCAGGAAACCAGGCTTCAACAATACACCTGCTTAGAACTGTTTGCTAATCTTCCCTGTCGCCACTGCTTCAGCCAAATAGGTTTTGGAAACTTCCCAATGATACTGTGTGTCAGTGAGCTCTACAGACTAATTAGACACTGCAGAAAAGCTTTTCCTTCGGGGCGCCTTCAGTTTCACTATTTCCCCTTTCCTTGCAACCCAGAAGGAATTATATAGTCTCCATCTCAGACAGTAATTACCATCACCTCCTCTTAATTGATCTGGAGCCAGTGAGCAATAAGAAATTAAAATAATTAGCAGATATGCCTAGTTCATAAAGTCCCACCTACTCTTTGTAGTCTATTTACTCTAGGATCAGCTGGGTCCATCACTTTGATGGCAACGCTTCACCATTCTGGCTCACCACGTCTTTTGACTGGCCAAGTTTGTAGAAGTTTCTGACTAATACACAAAGCCCAGCTGTAACTGCTGCAGTCGGCAAACATTCCATCACCAGCACTGGAGGCTGAAACAACTCTTTCTGAAGCTCGTTTGAAAAGAAACTGAGGCTCACTGCTCTCCTGTCCCCTGAGAGAAAGCGGATTAAGAGGAGGTCTTCATGCTGCCAACATTTATACATTTGCTCCACTTTCATCAGAGACAGAGAAACACATAAATGCAAGTTGGGAAGAGAGACTTGGAATAAAAATAGCATATTTAAGGGATTAATTTCAGTTTTGTTCCTAGTGATTTAGGCATTGCATTAATTAATGTTCCATCTTGACTGCTGAGCATGGACAGATTTATTTTTTTTCTAATAGGAAGAGCAAGCTTTGAGCACCATGTGGTTTTTCCAAAGCACTTGCTCCTCCAGTAGCTAAATGTGGAGATATCACTTAAAGCAAAACTGTGCCCTCTCTCTGCCCTTAGCAAATAGTCAGTGGTTTTTAATTTTTTCCTAGTTTTTCCTTCTATGCACAAATAAGCCGCACTTATTGCCCTCCTTTCAGGAAACAGAGGAAATCCAGACCCCAAAGCAAAGTTCAATCTTTCCCCCCCTGCATTCTGTAAATTTAGTCAACAATATTAATCCACATCGAACAATTCTGCAGAGTACAACAACAAGCTGGTTACACAGACAGAGATGCATTTGGAATTTAAATGAGTTCCTGTTATTCTCTTTCTCTTGAAGCCTGCACAGTGCTGAAGAAGCCTGTCTAATGTCTCCTAAACAGTGAAAAAAACCCCAATTTAAAATATTTTTAACTATTCTGCTAGTACTATTGTCTGTACCCCTGAAGAAGAGGGTGTTCTTGCCTCCCCCCTCTGCAATTAAAGGCAGTCATCAGAGATGATACACATTACCCTGGTTGTCTTGACAATGCTTTATGATTAAAAAACTCAAATACCTTCAGCTTATTGTGCATTTAAAAATATAATGAAAACAAAGCACAAATCAGCATTCTGCAAGATTGTGTTTCTTCATTCCTTCTACTTTAAAACTCTTTCATTAGCAAGACTTATTATTTCTATCGCAATACCACTAATGAGGCCAACTCATATCCTCACTGTGCAAGGAGCTGTACAAACAACAAAAAATAATGATAGCATATGATACTTTTTAAACTGCATTCATACAATATATTCTCCCATCCTCAACTCAAAATATTGCCTGATGGTTGGGCTAATGCTTAATGAGGGCAGTGGTGGATATTTGTGCATATTTCTTTAAGGTGAATCAAATCACAGCTGGTACTTCCTGCACAACATTCACTGAATTAAAACACATTACTCCCTTGTTTCTCTTTCTCCACCACATCAAGGAATTATTCAAAAAAAGAAAAGAAAATCTTGGCTACCTTTCAAACTAGGTTCATTTGTCCATTTGTGTTCTCTTGAACAGTACAGGTTGCATAAGTTAATGTGGACTGTGCTATTTCACTTCTGGCTTCAAAGCATCCCTTCCACCAAAGTGCTCATTAGGGAGCTCTCCAATCCATCACCAATATTCTCTATTCCTTGCCCTCTTCTATGGTAGAACAGAACCTAAAGTTCCAGCCTGCTGTCTTTAGCATTCAGGAGAGCCTTTCTATTGATCTGGACACATGAACAAGTATGTCACGGGACAAGCAGAAGTGCTCAGTGCCTGCAGATACTCTTTCCCTGGGTCAATAACAGAAATGAAGGCTAAGATAGAAATAAATGTTGGAATACTGACTGTGTGAAACAACCTCTCAGGCTGAAGATAAATTCCACCACTGGAGTCCCTCGCCTTAGACAAAACTCCAATTAAACTCTGGCGCTATGACACTGTATTGCAAACCAAAAAGCCTAACGTAACTTAGAGTGGACATTTTCACAATAAAAGCTCAGTATTCTTTGTATGCTGAATTGACCATGACAAAGGAACACATTTGCTTTTCAAGGCTTAGATATTAAATAGTATTTTCTCTGAAATCTTTGCCTAGGAAAAAAATTCCTTGCTCTCATTTGAGCTAAAAATTCTCTAGTTTTCTTTTTTATCCTAGGCTCTTAGAGCTCCTTTACGCATTTTATTGTAAAGGAAGAAGGAAGAATTATGGTAATTTAATGTTTATTCTTCTTTGCAAACCACTCTCAGCTCTTCTGTATAAATAACTAAATGCACTTATTAGTTCTAACATACTGAGAAATACATTCTATTCGAGACACTCTCAGTGTGAAATCTATGGAAAATCAGCTTCTGCCTCTTGCCCTTATTTTTCCAACACAAGTTTGTTATTTGCCTCTATTTTTTTCTTACCTGCTGTTCCAACAGCAGCACCCCTCCAGACAGCAAGAATGGGGAAGGACCGTGCTCTTACTGGGGCAGCAATTTTCTGTTTTATGATCAGACTACCTAGGCTTTGTATTTGTTTCAACAGCGTGTGTCTATCAGCACACACAATCAGTCCTGCAGGCTGCACTGGGCTTGGGCAGACACCAGCAGAACAACCAGCAGCGCTGAGAGCATTGATGCCACTATTCCCATGGACTACAGATGTTCCCAGGACAAGCCATCATGAACTGCAAAGACCTTGCCACAGCCCCAGGATGCTCACATACCTGTGCCAGTGGGGTAGCCAGGATGAAGAGCATTGCACTAACACTGCATGCTTCTCCCGGTTTACTTTAAATGAAAGGCTCAGGAAAGGTTGTAATTTCTGAAGAAAACTTCACACCTCCAAAGTACCTGTGACAGTAAGCCAAACTGAACAGTTTTCCCCCCAAAGTCTAAAATTTCCATGCACTTCAGGCCAAACCCCTTTTAAAAGAGTAGAAGGACACACAGGTTGCTTGTGAAGTCAAGGAAGAGAAAAACGGCAGTTCAGATTTCGAATGAATTGAACTGCCCAGTGGAAATATCTCTCACTTCTCACTAACAAGGCCGAAAGCTGAGAAGCAACTGTGCTCCTCACTCAAGTGAAAGAGAACATGAAAATTAAGTACAGCATCTGCTCCAGCACTGGCTCTAGAGAGCTCAGCAAAGAGCAGCAGAGATCAAGCCAACCTCAATTTCAGCATCGGCTCTGAATGTGCCTTTTTGCCTTGGGAAAACTACAGCTCCTCTGGTGCCATTTTTTTGCCATCTGTAATACAATGATGATAATATTAATTACCTACCTGAGACAGTTATGCTGAGGTTTAGATTTTATCCCCACAGTATGGCATATTTCTGTAGAACTAGAAAAGCAGATATGTTTGAGCTTTTAGAATCTTTTCTGCACTACAGCTGTATCTGTAAGCACCCACCGCTCAAATTGACAAGTATTTGTTCTTTATTCTCATATTGATTTCAGTAGGACTTCTGAGCACAGAGTGCTTTCAGGAGCAGTTCACATGCATAAGTCTCAGAGTACCGTATCATCAGTGAATAGAAATAAATACACAATAAAAAATAACAGCTGCAAAACACAGGGGGATATTCTAAGTCAGGAACAAAAATACACAGCCTCAAAAGAAGAAAACAGATCAGAGAAACTTGTTTTTTTCTATGAAGTCGGAAGATTAACAAACATTAATCACAAATACATATTATATATGTATCTCCTTATACACATACTTTTCTGTCCTTCTGAAACCGTTCAAAACAGTAAGGAAGTCTACACAAGTGACTTGTTGATTGCGCTGTGAATCTAAGAATTCTCTAATTATTGCTGCCATCCACTCAATTTCAGAAGCCAAGTTGTTTTGAAAGATTAAATCCTGAGACTAATAATTGGATCTTTCAAGTTATTTTACCCCTCTCAGTACAGTAAACTGCTTGCCTGTGTTAATATTCCTTTTCTATTTGCTTTTTTAATAGCTTTAAAAACAAATGCAAATCCTGATGATGCAAACTCTGAGAACAGAAATAATTTTTCAGCAAAGGACATAAACATCTGGAAAGGAAGAGAGAAATGCTGGGCTCAGGCAGCACACACCGAGACCACCTTAAACTTCCCATGAATTTGCGGTGGTGGGGCTGTGCAAAGACGCTCCCACTGTTGGCTGAGGCCAGCCAAGCACCACGCTGCTGCACGGATGTGTCTAATCCTAGGCCAGCTGAATCTTGGAGCTGCTTAGCTCGAAGCTCTCTTGCCAGCACACCTATTCATGAGCAATCCCTCCTGGCTCAATGGTCTGGGCCAGCAGACCATGTAACACTGACTGTGCTCCATAGTTCTTTCAATGCCATCAGGCAGCACGGAGAAATCTTCCTCATATGGGTTTTATCCCCTTTGGCTTTGGAATATACAGGCATTTTTGGAGGTGAAGGCACTATTCGGCATTAGTGGGAATGCAGGGATAATGATGAATACTCATTGCTGGTCAGGCAAAAGAGTTATTTAACACAGAATTATTTAATCAGAATACAGCAGTAAGGGATATGCACTTTACATCCTCAGTCAACGGAAGACATGCATTTTCTTCCTTGCAAATCAGTTCTCAATGGGAAACTTGCACATGGAAAAGTGGCAGCATTCTTCCTTCCCATTTTAAGGAGAAATAAAGTCCGAATTCTCCTTTTGTGTGGTGTGTTCCTTCAGAGACACATGACCACTATATAGTTTCTTAAAGCAACATTATTTGGCTTAGTACAGAGAGGTGAATTTGTACTGATGGCTACAAGAAGGTGCTACAGAAAATCTCCTACAGCTGGGACATGCCCAACAAAGTTGAATGCTCAGCTTGCTTAAAGAAGGCAGTTCCTCAAGAATGTCACTGAGGCTGGATGCTAGAGAGGGTGACTGCCATGAACTTGTCTTCAAGAAATGCCATGCATGTCTTCATGCCGATCAAAATGCAACTTGTGCAGAAGGGGACGGATGAACCTCAAGTGCACAGCTGCTTGTTTTACAGTTTTATTTCTTACATTCTGAAAGTTTGTGTGATCTAATTAGCTATTTTATTTCACAAAAATACATTTTGGCATTGGTGGACTTGGAATGACTAAAACACAAGGGGTGTGCCTATGAGCGAAGCAGGCAAGTGCATGGAAAATAAGCATTACACTTCCATTTCAGAGACAGTATGATGGGAAGATATACTTGCATGGAAATTACTTCAGTGATCTGAAGTTTGTATGTACTGTACCTTCATTTAAATCTAGCTAAGAAAAAATAGTGATAATGCCTAGCAGAAGCACCTAAGTATTAGTCAATCTTAACAGAAAGGTTAAGAAAACAAGAGGCACAAAAGGCACCATGTGTTCATGCATATGCTCTGGATTATCTGCCCTGCTGACACCTCAGCCCCACTGCAACCCAGCAGCAGGGCAGGTGTCAACAGGGACTTTACCACAGAGCTTCCAATAGCCCTGCATTCCCTCATCACACACTGCTTGCCCTTTCCTGGAGTAGCTCCTCTGTCTCTCATTTGATCTGGTTACCTGAGAATGTGGATTACATTACTACTCGTTCCCAAGCACCAGCACTGTTAAATAGGTTATCCAAGGTGTGGGTTATGCCAGAGAAAATACAGCAATTAGGTTCTTGTATCTGTAGTTATTCAGCAGCACGGACACCACAGTGAAGACACCCTGGCCATTAAAATATCCAGGACATCTGGGTAAATAAAAACATATCTCTGGAGCCAAATGTCAACCAGCCACTTTTTAAAAGCACTGAGATAAAATATCTACCTGTGCTTACAGAGCTGACATAGCCCCACACACTACTTGACCCAAAAGAGCACTTAAGCAGGACCTAAGATGAATGCTGCTCCCACATTAAGTCTCTTCCAAGAAAAACATTTTTTTCACAGGCAGTGGGCAAAACATCTGCCCTTCTTCCTCTGCCTTACATTGTGTCATGAAGGAAACCCACCCAAATTAATATGCCTGAATTGAGATATCACCAGGAGATTCAGAAAACAAGACAAAGTCTCTTATTAACAACTTACTCACTGTTTTCACACCACCATTTTTGATAAAAGCTAAGTATTAAAGCATAAATTAGCCCTAGAACAGCCACGTACTTAAAACATTCTCTCTACTTGAATTTAACTCCCAGGGTCCTTCCATAGGATCTGAAGCGCTGAATTCATTGTGATGGGATAAAAGGTAACAGGAAGGGGTGAACCTCCACAGTTCTCTTCATTCAAAACCAAATACCCTGGCAACAAACATGTCAGGTGTCCTCTGGCTGTGGAACCCCACCAGGGACGCAGAATAACTAGTGCTTATTGCTATCACTTTGTTGTGTTAAAACTGTAATTGGAGTAACCTAAGGCAAATCATTACACTACAGAAACCTTAAAACACCAGAGCAAGAAGCACCTTGTTTAAAGGATTTGTGAATGCAAACATGCCTAACCTACACACTCTGGAAGAAAACCTCAACCCCTTTCTGCTTGTCCTTGCTTTAATCCAACCTACAGCAAATGTCACCTACCTCCAATTGACAGTGATTGATAGTAAGGATAAAATACCTTTTTACTTCAAATGCCCATCTACCACTGTTTAGAATACAAATGCTCCTTGATGATAGAGGAAGGTCCATTTGCTTCTCTAAAACTGTTGATTTCTTTTCATTCAAGAGGTAAATCTTACTGTGTATCTTATTGTTCGCAGCAAAATGACTGTATCCCAGCTTGGATCAGGCCCACTGTATTTGACAGTGTACATGTACTTGATGAAAGACAGCCCTAACAAAACACTTGGCTGATCATGGGGAAATAGCACCATTTTACGGTAAAAAAAAATATGGCACAGATAATAAATGATGGAGCTGTCAGAACAAATAAAAGCCTATGCACTTGAACAGGCAGATGAGGAAAGGGATCCGATCTTTTCCCATAATTTGAGCAGCTGTTACAAGATTCTTGCCTGAAGTCACATCATTGTGCTGGCCCCCAACCCTCAGCTTCCCTAGAAAACACAAACGCACATTCATTCATTAAGCACCTTCTATGACCAAACATTAAATACACTTCTCATCACTAACTTAGATGTTAACCATTTATGCAGCAGTAACTCAAAAAAAAAAAAACGTAACAGTGCATGAATGCTGGTGTACTGAAGTGTACATGCCACGTACCTAGTTTCTCTGCATGTATTATGAGATGCGCTAAAATGATTTTCACCCCATTATTTACTCTGCTCTAAAAGTTCTCTAGACCAAGGAGGCTTTGATTTTCCTGTGCCATTAAATCCTACATATTTCTCATGCTTTACAAAGAAAACCATCAATCCATACTTCCGTGCTCCCTTTCTAGCTGATTTTTTTTGACAAAACTTTCAGAAAAGCAACGCAAACCAGCATTTTTGAAGATATCAAGAATACCTAAATGATTAAATAAACAAAAACATTTCGAGTGAACATCAGAAGGGTTTTACAGGCCAGCAAAACCTTTGCTGAAATCATTATGGTCTTCAGATAGGCACCCTAAGTGGTGGTGAGTTACCTCATATACTTGGCATGACTGACTGCTGCAGAATACCTGCAGAATGGGGCCAACTTCCCAGCGGAGACAGGACATTAAACATGCAATGAATGGCATGGGATAATGTGCCAGAAGTTCAACAGTCAGTTCTGGCCAATACCAATCCCAGCGACTAGTTGGACTTGTGCCCCGTATTTGGTAAGGACAATTTTCAGCAGTGATCCCCAGACATATTCCTCATGCACCAGCTTGTAATTAAATTGAAGGACACAACAGTGTATACTCAATCCTAAAAACACATTACCAGTGACATCACATGAAGATTTGCTCTGTTATAATTTAGGATAGATGCTTAATCAATTGCCTTGATTTACTAAGCTTTATTGCTTTCTAAATGAATTGCAATACATAGCATGATTTTCAGCCCAGCTTCAGAAACCTTGATTATTTACCCCATTAAATCAGGAGGAACAGAGGCTGCTAGCAGGAGCATGTTCTCTTTCTTATATGCAATTCTGTGACAGCAAAACACACCGTAAAAATGCATTTGCTGTTTCAGCTGACATATAACACAATATTCCAAAAGAAAATATTAGCCTTGCCACTGCTACAGCTAGTGACACGTCCCCTCGAATTTAGTACATGCAATAGGCTAGAGGATAAAAACATCCCGAAGATACCAGAAGAATTTATAAGTCAATGATCTGCTTATGAGGAATGGAGACTGCTGATGCAAGCTGCAGTCTTACTGATAAAAAAATGGATTTCCCATAGCATTGCCTATAGCACTGGGAACTAATTGGCCTGAATTTACTCCTGCTGACTGTCCTGTGTTCATTTTGGCTTGCTCTGGAGGACCCAATCAATCACAAGCCCCAGCTGCAGCTGACCCGTAGGCAGCCACAATTAAAACTCAGTTCCTACTTACTTAAAGGTAGAAAGTGAATTTAACATGATCTAAGCGAGAGAGAGAGAGGGCTTGAAACCACTTGCAGTCCCTAAGACATTCTATCACTTTAGACAACCCTTTTACTTTCAAGTGATGCTTTTTATTGCCCACAACCTTTACGAAAGCTCAAACACCATTTTTGCAGGCGGGTCCTCTCCCAGATGCAGGGTAGATGCGACAGGACGCCACAGCAGCTCAGGATTCTGAGGATTAGGCCCATGGTTCTTAAGGAACTTACTGACTTGCTTTAATGAGTGCTCTTAAACTAATTATGTGACTGCACTCACAGCACTTCTCTGGCATTTGACAATTTATTTGCCTATGTACTACAGAAAAGCAACCCACAAGAAAAAAACAACACTTGGAATAAGCCATGGGTTGCAATACATTTAAAAGTAGGTCATGCACATCCTTGGAAACCTAGGCACAAGCACACTTCCTGGTCTTGCATCTCATTCTCTTGGCATTTATTTATCTAAGACACTTTCTAAACCTCACTCATCTCATATGGGGCAATTTCACTTCTAGGAATTTACAGTACGGTTAAATTTTGCTCAGTGGTTTCTAAGTGTACAGCACATACCTGAGAAAGAGCCTGAACTGCTTTAGTATCACTACTGCTTCTAGGCAAAAGCTGTACCTAAAACTACAGGTCATGGGGAAGTCAAAAGCAGTTACACAGAAAAGAATACCATTAGAAAAATAAAAATCTCATACTAGCTCCATAGTTACTAATTCTGTATCTTCAGAAGACTAATTTTTAAAAAAATACTGATTTTCAGTGGATGCTGAATTTCAAAACTTTGTCCTCTATATACCCAGCCAGGTACCCCCAAAATCTCTTAACTTCTAATTCATTTTTCAAACTCTGAAGTTTTATCATTCAGAGAGTAGCACTGTTTTTCTCACAAGAAATCAGCTAAGGGACAAGCAAGTCATATTTCAAGCTCATCACATTTTTGGCCAGCTTCAAATCTCTTCGTATCTTCTTGCTGTGAATCTTCTCCTCACATATAGCAAAAAGCACATGTTTGGTCAAGCTAAAGAAGACAACTGACCAGTCAAGAATAAATGGGAAAGTTCTCTGAAACAGCAGGAATTAGCTTTGGATGACTATGCTTAACACATCTCTTTGATTTAAAAAGTTGATCATGGAAAACATTCAAACAGAATTTAGGAGAACAGAAATTGGTATTTCATGGCCAAAGCAAAAGAGATGCCAAACCAGTGGATAAACTGTCCTCTTCTCTAACTAATAACATGCACTTTCTCAGCACTGAAGCCTGTCCTCCTTTGTCTAGGAAAAGACTGTTTCCTGTAAACTGTAACAGGTTTTTTTTTAGTTCCATGTCCATGCCCATTTCTTAGATCTGCTTTAGAAACATACAGGATTTCCTACTCACAAAGTCACTTGAAGAAAGTAATTACCATTTAGATAAAACAAGACAGGATGACAACAATTCAATTGTTGCCCAAATCATAAGTTTTTCAATTCAATCAAGCATTTATTCCCTGGGTTTTGTGACAGCTACTGCTGGGGAGAAAGCTCTGCTCCCTCTGCAGAGTGAACATGTGCACAGTGCAAATCCTAGAAAAAATGAAACCCACCAAATGCTGAAAACCAAATCATTTCAATTTCTCAGTGCCATGTTTCAATCATGATCTGGAATACAGGAAGTAAACATCATTTACTCTCCAAGCAAATATCTGAAAGGTCAGACTGACAGGTCTGCAGTGCTCTCGATCATCCTTCTGGCCCGTCTTGCACATGGGCACCACTTTTGCTAACCTCCAGTTAAGTGGGACCTCCCCAATTAGCCAGGACCACTGATAAAGGATGCAAAGTGGCTCAGTAAGCACTTCTACCAGCTCCCTAATTACTCCCTGAGTGGATCCCATCCAGCCCCTGAGACTAGTATCTCAGTGGTGTAGCAGTTCACTGACCATTTCCCATTGGATTATAGGGGGTCTCATTCTGTTCCTCATCCATGTCTTCCAGCTAAGGGGACTGGGTACCCTGTGAACAACTCATCATACTATGAAAGACTGAAGCAAAGAAATTATTAAGTACTTCAGGCTTTTCCTCATCCTTTTTCACCATGTTTCTCTTTCATCCAATGAAGGATGGAGGCTCTCCTTGACCCTACTTTCGTTGCTAATGTTTATATAGAAACATTCTGTGTTGTCTTTTATGGCAGCAGGGATTAAGTTCTTGTTGGGCTTTGGCCCTTCTAATTTTCTCCTTGCATAAACCTGCAGCACCCTTGCAGTCCTCCTGAGTTGCCTGTCCCTTCCTTCACAGGTCAAACTCTTCTTTCCCTGAGTTCCAGCCAAAGGGCTCTGTTCAGCCAGGCCTGCCACCTTTGGGCACATAGGTATGGTCCGCTCCTACGACATTAACATTTCCTTCTTGCAGTGTCCAGTCTTCCTGCATTTCTCTGCCATTCAGAACTGCCTCCCAAAACACTCCGTTAACCAGGCTACTAAACAGGCCAAAGTCTGTCCTCCAGAAGACCAAGGCAGAGGTTCTGCTGATTTCTCTGAGAATCAGAAATGCTGTTATTTTGTGATTGCTTCGCCCAAGACAACCTCCAACCATCACATCACCCACAGTCCTTTCCTGTTCACAAACAGCAGGTCCAGTGGGTGCCATCCCTAGTTGGGTCACCCACCAGATGTGACAGAAAATTCTCTTCCACACTCTCCAGGAACCTCCTAGATTGCTTCCTCTCCACTGATATCCTTTCCAGTGGATATCTTGCAAGTTGAAGTCCCCCAGTGAGAACAAAGGCTAGGAATTGTTACACTCCTCCCAGCTGCTTATATAGCATTTCATCGGCTTATTCATCCTGGTTGAGTGGTCTGTAACAGGCTCTGCCGCCTTTGCCTGCCCCCTGATAGCATGTGTCTTGCTCTTATTTCTTGCTGTTTCTCCCTGCTTGGTGCAGATAGGCCTGTTTTTTGAATTGCCAGGCCCTTCAGGTTGGAGTCAGCACCCTGCCATCAGGAGATGTGTGAAAGACCAGGGCAAACCTAACAGTGCTCTATTTTGCCAGTTCTGCTGCCCTTTCCATTAATAGGTTTTTGCTTTATTCTACTGTTCTTTGTGCTTAAATCCCTTCGCTCCTCAGGCAGTGACTGCTAAATTTTAAGATGATTTTGAGAGGTTTGGTTACCTAATATCTTTTTATAGGGATCATGCAGGAAATGCAGCCTCTGCGGGTGCAACTCTCCCAGTCCCTACCCTTGTCTCTTAGACCACAGGATTTCAAGCAGTATTTTCCCAGAAAAAAATGTTTTTTTCTTCTTCTCAAGTTTACTAACACTATCACATCAAATCTCAATGCAAAGCGATGCAAAATATCTTACATTAAAAATAATGTGTTGGAAATGGGTTATTACTGTAATATTTGCACTGTCTACAAACCAGTTTAGTATTTCCTCCATTTTCAAGCTCCTTTAACCCAATTCTCATGTATACCAACACATGAGGCAGTTAAATTCTGATGAAATACAGAGAGAAGTATTTAGATCCCTGTTAGTGAAGTTATTTTGAGGAAATGTCACCATTTTTGTGTAAAATAATTAAAATACATGCTGTTGAATTCACCACTCCAGCACTTCTGGTTTCATACAAGCTGCCAAGGTGCCCATTAGGTACCCACACTGGGAGGCAGGAAGAGCACAAGCAAAGACCACTATTGAATAATTTAGGTTGGAAGGGACTTCGGCACAACATCTGACTCAACCCTCCAACCAAACTGGGGAGAAAGGGTGAAGAGAAAAAGAGAATGATAGCCTGTATGTTTTAACAAGCTCAGAATACACATACAGAAAGGGAGATGGCAAAGGTGGCTTGAGAGACAGAGAAGAGAACTGTTTCAAAGCTTTGCCAGGTAAGTAATGAGCTGACAGACACGATGCAAAGACAAGGAGGGATGTCGTTCTCACTACTGTACATGGACAATTGACACATACAACAAGCCAGCTGGGGAAAGATTACCAAACAAGCAGATAAACTGTGGGCAATTTACCTCTTTAACAAAACCATGTACTTCCACTAAGATACAGTAATGGGAAAGTACCTCTGCTAAGAGAGACGTGCAGTTTACCAAAATAAACACAATCATAGTGTCCAAGTAGCTGTCATCTTCTCAGTAAATAATTAACATGAAGCTGAAGTATTACTCTGGGAAGTAGCTAGCTTGGGTTGTGCCGGGTACTGAACAATGACACCCTCAGTCCTTCATAGCAAGGACAAATGCCTATTCCAATTTATTTACTCCTTTACACCGCACATGTGCACCCTTCGAGGAATGGCTCCAATCCACCTGGCACACAGAGACATAGGAAACAGTGTCATAACATTTTAGAGTTTAAAGTGCAGGCATAATGTGCCAATTTGAGGTAACAGATGGGGTTCCAAACATTGCTAAGTGCTACCTAGGAAGGCGACATATGCAGTGCCCGGAAATTGTGACATCATCTAACAGATGAAAAAGTCCTGCACCAATATCCAAACCGCATACTTAATCAAGACAAAAACTGGAGACCAGCAAGGAACAATGGCACCAAATGTATGAAAGATAACAGTGCCAGGAAGAGAAAATATAGTCACTCTGGTATATCTGAGTGACAGAAGTGTGGATTCTTTGCAGTCTTCATCTTTTCCCCTTTCTGCTTCAACGGTTTTTGGCAGGCAGATAGAGACAACCTGTGAGATAGTTTTGTGCTGAGAGTTCTGGAAAGGTAGGCTTGTATCCAAGAATCTAAGATAAAAAGCTAAGTGGACTTGCAGAATACAGCCATCTCCTGGGAGCTAAATATGCACTGTATAATCTGAGTGTCATCAGTTGGACTTTTCTTTAATTGTTAAGCATGTATCAATTTTATGAAGTCTTTTATTTATATTAATTGGGGAGACCATGATGAACAGAAAAACTGGTCCAGAATGCTGAATACCCAGCTTGAAAATTCCGGCCTTCACTAAGATGATGAAAACACTTTTTACTGATTCAACTTTCATCCTATACTCATGTAATTTAATCAGATATGTTCACAGCTAGAACTGCTGCATGCTGGAAATCCTTCCTGGCAATATAGAAGCCACCACTTCACCACTCCACAGATACTTTTCTCATTACATTATATAGTACAGTTAGAAAAAGCTCAGTTATATTTACAAGCACAACCAATGATGTACAGTACAACCAATGATTGTAAAAACTATGCATAATGCATAGCTAGCTTGCCCAAGTAATTAATGTCATTATGCATGCAAAGCAGGTAAGTGCAATAACTGGGCTGCTGTGCAAGCTGTGCAAGTGCACGCACAATTGTGCACACCTAATGTTTCGGGAAGTTTGCCCACTCAGTGAGATTCTGAAGCTCTGTTTTGCAATCACAGCTTAGAAAATAAAAATAAGACCATTTCCTGTGCCATAAACTGACCTAAGCACCAGTGATATTTTCCCAATATAATTAAATCTTAAAAGCCTTTAATTAAAGAATATAAATCAGAGTGAATAATTTCAGACCGAAGCAGGCTTACAATACCGGATGCATTTGTTGCTTTAATTCTGCATGAGAATGGAGCTATAAAAATGCCATTCACACCTTTTAATTGGTGTATATGAGTATTCCTTTTATTGCTCTGCCAAACCGGCAATGGTACCACTTTCCTTCTCAAAACACTTTCAGACCCTCTAAACTTCAATTCAAGTGTTGACAAGGACAAATGATGGCCACTGCTTCCCTGAAGTCCCACCCAGAACAAAGCAATTCTTTGTCCTAAAATGCCTGAAGCATACTGGAGGTTTGAATTTGGTTCTCTTCAATACTGTATTTCCTTCCATCTCAAGCTTTTAGACAGGGATTTTTATTTGTTTATGTATTTAGTTTTAGGACAGAAAATATGATTGGTTCGCTTGTAAGGGCTGTGTTAATACACAATGAGATTATACAGCAAAGGAACTTCCATGGGATGAAAGTAGGAAACAGAGCTGCACTTCCACCTCCTGAAGGGCAGAACTGCCCCCATCTCTCACCTTCTCCTTCCCCCTTTGTGCTCTGAACTGTTATGCTCCCCGTCAACAAAGTGATGGGTATCCACATATTGCTGGCATAAAAATATATTTATGGATTGTCATCACAAGACACAACAGCAGGGAAAATACAATGAGATTTACAGATAAACTCAAGGCCTCTGTAAATCTGGACTTCAGCAGAAATTAGAGATGGGGAGGAAGTAGGTTTCTTGGTTCTGAAAGCTAAGATTCAGGTTCAGCTCAATAGTATTTACAAAGCTTCTATCACATCCTAGAAACACTCGAGCACTCTAGTTTTGCAGCTAACACTGAGGAATAAGACAGCAACAGATTTTGAGCTTGTAAATAATTTCCAACTGTGTATTCAATTCTAAGTTTCAGTTTATACTGTGTGGGCTAATCATGTAACAGTCAAGCACAGAAAAGGAAACCAAAGCACAGGATAATACAGAAATCCAACAGCACAAAATTTGGGGATAATTACAACCCTAGAAGAAAGCAAAACCCCAGAATGATGCATAAAGACTTCTACAAAGAATTTCAACTATGGAATGAACTCTAAGGATTGTGTGATGAAGTCTTTATTTAAGAATTTCTCAAAGGAAAATATTTGAATTATTTACTTAGCCCTGATCAAGTGAATAGAGAATGAAGTAGATGAAAATAATCAGAAATAATTATTTTAAAGTTGCGTTCTAATAGTGGAATACTGCTAAATAATAGTAATTAATATCCCCATAGCTGTTAAGTATGCATAAACAAGCATGCCAGTTTTCCCTCCATCGCTGAAAGCACAATATGGGTTTACATCTGGTCTCAAGAAGCAATGGGCAGATCTCGAACAGTTTGGCTGTTCAATTCAGATAAGCGCCAGAAGCATGGGTTCTCATCCAATGCTTACTCAACCTACCTGGACCTTTTGGGCCAGCAAAACGAAGCTGGCAGCCCTGTCACAACAGGCGTTTGCCTTAACACTTCTGGCACTGACTGCTTCCAGTTGGGCTAGAGATACTGCAGGAATAATCTTTCTCTTTTGATATTTCATATTGCCATAGTGGCAGGAAGCTGAAAGTGTGGAGATGCACAACATGCAGCATGGAAGAGAAAAAATATTTAAACAATCCAACGCAGAGTTTAGAGTGAAAGCCCGAAGCCAGGAGCTATGTTGTGCTCCCTGTCATCCACCCATGGCATTACAATCACACAGCCAATTTTAGTATCTCTTTTTTTTTTTTTTTTTTTTCATCCTTTAGGAGATTATCACATGAACAAGCAGCTTCCCAATGTGAAATCGGAGGGACAAATGGTGCCTCTCGCACGCCAGTGTTTGAAGGGTGCACCCCATCATCCCCAAACTGCGCTGGCCAAGGCACCCATACAAGTGCGGGACAGACCCTAATCTAGCTGAGAGTTACAGAATTTCACTAGCTGAGACCTTGCAGAAAACACAGTCAGAGCAGCACTGCAGAGGCTGCACACTGCAGATGGTGCAGGTTCCCTCGGCATCCGCATCAACTGTGTAGTGAGACAGGGTATGGAGCTGGCTGAGGGAACCACCAGGGTCTCCACACAAAGCAGAGGATGAAAGGGGTCTGATACGCTCTGGGGTCTTGTGCTGTCGAGAGATGTGGCATGATGGAGTTGAGGAAAGCATCAGAAAGCTGATGGAGCCTCCTTAGGAATGGCAGAGGAAGAACATCTCTGGAGTGAGTCAGGAATTTAGCTGGTGAAAAACGCAACTGCCTGTAACAGGAAGAGGTGACCTTTTCAGCACAAAGTATCTTTGAAAAATAGCAGCTTCTTGTGTAAGACCAATATTTCTGTCAGTATCTCCTATGATGATACTGATGCACCACGCACCATTTGCAAAGCACCTGTTTACTGAGCTTATATATACGTACTTTATACAAGCATAAAGTATATAAAAAGAGCTGCTGTTCTTAAGGCCTGTGATTTCACATTAAGGGCATGATGCAGAGCAGGCTTTCAAACAGTGTGTGAACAATGAGAGATATTCCACAGCCATTAACTTGTCAGGTAATGTGTAAATTATAAAGTATGATCAGCTAAGTGACCCTGGGAGGACTGGGGGAATCATCTGGGGAGCTGATGTAACAGTTAAAACAAAATCAATAAATTAAAAAGAAGCCAAAACCAACCAAACCTTCAATGACTGCGCTCAGGGGATGACAGACTTTCCCCTGGAGATGGGAGACAAGATTTTCTGGCTGGGAGAGCTCTGATGCAAGCAGCATGCATGACCAGAGCGATCGGCTGGGCAGCATGGTCCAGCAAACTGCGGGAGCCACTGCGAGCCAAGAACTCGCAGGCTCCAGTCCTAGATCTGTCACCACTCACTGCACAGCCTTGGGCAAGTTACTTAACCTCCTTGTGTCTCAGTTTCACCATCTGTAGGACGGGGCTAACAGTAACTTGGCTAGCGGATAGGGCTATTCAGAGGCTTAATCAAGGATAGCTGGAGTGATTAAGTTCCAGCTGCTCAGTTTGTGGCTGCAGAGACTCACTGCCTAGTGTCAAGTCCCAGCACTATGGAACTCAAGCCAGGCACAATGACCTCAGAGCAGGGCAGGGAGCAAGGCACTGCTGCAACACAATATGCGGGTCAGCATCTTCCAACTCCAGCAGTAAGGGTGCTGACTTGGCATCACCCTCTGCCAAGTCCTTGGCTGCTGCACACCAGAGAAAGCCAGACAGAGCTGGGAGCAGAGCCAGGTTGTGTCTCCAGGAAAAGCCCCAACGAGATACGAGTGGACTACCCCTCTGCACATGGGAAACTGAAGCTAGGTACACCATGCTCTGACTGTGCTACCAGTGGCAATGGAAACACAAAGGCATGAGAGCTGGGCTCCATCTGCCCTTCTGAAGCACTGCCGACTGATATCCATCACCCCTGGCCACGAGCCCAGGCAGGATTTGAGCGCAGCCCCAGCTCAGGTTACCTGAGACTTGCTAAGGGAGCTGGCTTGGTCAAACCCAGCCAGGAGCTGAATCATGAACTGGGGCCACCGGACAGCACCAGAACAGAGAAACTGAGGTGTCATGCATGAAAACGCCTGCCAGGTCCAATTTAGTTGTTGCTAATCCCA
Source organism: Psilopsiagon aymara (assembly GCA_024733675.1). Taxonomy (NCBI): domain Eukaryota; kingdom Metazoa; phylum Chordata; class Aves; order Psittaciformes; family Psittacidae; genus Psilopsiagon; species Psilopsiagon aymara. Next base: position 28,209 of record JANRGW010042455.1, on the reverse strand, counting down.
CCACATACTCCCTTTAGAATTGAGCTCAGTGCCTGACCTCCCTCACAGAAGTCTCCCTGCTACTGCTCACTGCATCTCTCTTCATCATTTTGATTCTGTCTAATGCACCTTCTTACACATTCACTCACTTGCCAAGCAGTTTACAGTAGACTTTTAGTCATCACCAAATATCCAGAAAAACACAGTCCATCCTTCAGCTTTACTCCTGAGACGGTCCATTTGAACAAGGTGTTCATGCCCTTTTCAGTATTAATAGGACTATTCAGACTAAAGAAGACCCATATATATGTACAAAAATAGGCATTAAGTGCATCTTGGAATAAATGTCAAGGTACGAGTGATTGCTCAAGTTGCAAGGAGACTCTTTAGCAGGAAAGAGAAACTCTTTCCCATGTGATCAGTAATCAGTGCATCAATACAACAAGAAAATAAGACGACACAGTAAAATGGCACGGTTGTAAGTCAATCCATACAAACCCATAAGCCAACTTCAGGTCAAAGATCCATGCCTAAAATAAGGTGCCAGTAAAGAAATTCCTTTATTTCTATAAACTTTATTTTTTAAACCTTCTTTCCAGCATGTCAATTGCTTCCTGTGACCTTTTTATCATGACAAATCCATTTGAATTTTCAAAAAACTGAACATGGACGGAAATGCACTCCTATGCAGGATGGAAATGCACTCCTATGCAGGATGGAAATGCACTCCTATGCAGGACTCACCTGTAAGAAATAGAGAGCTTTGACTTAGGAAAGGCTACAGAGCTCTTGACCACTACTTGCCAATACATTCAGCCTAGGAATGTGCATCAGTATCTTTCACACCACCAATATTAAAGTCTACTTGTGCACAGCCTTTGTCCACCAGGAAGAAAATTCCCAGACACAGCACACCAAGCAAAAGAAGCTCCTGCACGCAAATCTGTCATGATGCTTTTTTTTTTTTTTTTAAACCTTTTAATATCCTATTAAATCTGCTACATATGCTACCTGACTTCTGCAGACAGTGCAGAGCACTGGCAGATCAACCCACACAGGGCAGCAGAAAGAGGGTCAGGAAGACTTATCTCTGCAGCTAGAAGTACAGAAAACCATGATGTGTTGGCTCTTGCACTGTCTGGCATTACCATGATACTGCATTACAGGTGTCAATAGATTATCACCAACCCTTCCCACACGAGGCCAACACTGTGTTGCTGACTTCAAATGCCAGCAGGAGCCAGCCAGAGTTTTCCCAGAGCAAATACCAAGAAAGGATTGCAGTATTTGGCTCTGAGTTTTCACAAACAACTTTATTTATCTCTGTGTCCTGTGACGTAGGTAATGAAATAACGTTTAAAACTCAATTAGGGCATCTAAAACACAGATCTCTCTTTTGACATGCAGGCATTAGTGGTACCGCAGATTTAATCTGGTAATGACTGAACAGATGTTGAGGAAATTTTGTAGACTAGCTGATGCTGGCTGACAAAGGATTCCTACCATGGGTGTTTGACTTCTGTGGGTTTCAGCATGCCACAACCAAAAAGTGTGTTTCCTGCCTGAAGATTAGTAACTACGAAAGCCTCTGTGCTTTGCCTCCATGGCAAACTGAAGAGTTCAACAAGACAAAGCAAATCTCTCCTCCATATACAAAGATTTCCAATGACCCAACTTCTTTGCATGTTTGCACCACAGTGAAACTACCACAATACTTTTCACCCTGAAGAATGACTCCAGACTTGTATAAAAACACAGATCAGAGCCTACTCCAAGTAAGGAAAACACACGAACTGCTTGCAAAGCACCACATCCTTTAACTTCACTTTCTGATAGAGTGATGCATACCACTGGATTACAGGAGACTACTCCTATTAGGAAGCACAATTCAATACAATAAAAGGCGGCAAAATTGAGCCCAGATTGATCAAGAAGATTTAACTTCAAATTGACAATATCGCTGGGCAGTGAGGCAGGGAGTGCAGGCATAATTTGGTTTCCTTCAGCACCACACTAAATGATGGCTATCAGTATTCCCATCAGTGGCTGATAGTTTTATTTCCCCCAGGAGTTTCTCCAGGTCATCCCTGACAGTTAGAAAAGTGCTTAGGCGTTTGGGTTGCATTGAGCAGATGGTTACTGATCAGGGATGAGTACTGGAGACTGAGGTCAGTGGGCTGCCAAGCAAACTCATCCAAAGGCTACCTTACAGTCACTCCTGGGACAGCAGTTTGCTGACTAATGTAGATGGGTAATTCGTAGGCAATGCTACCATACACGTTCAGACCTCCCTATAGTGTAGCCAGAGCTTGCCTGATATATAATTTATGTTCCTGCAAATTCACTGACTGGTGCTACAATATCACTTTCGGCTTTGGGTCACTCAATACAGACTTGTGATGAAAATGGAGGGCACACAGAAGTGGTGGAAGAGAATTACTAAAACCCAGACCATCCCAGCTCTGCAAGAACAGAGTCCCCACAACTGCGTTTAAGCCAACTCACATTTTTCAAACCTCAGAGCATCACAACAGCCATCACTTTCCATAGGTTTATTGCTGTTCCAACAACTACAAAAAAGAAACAAAGAAAACAGAATGGCAAGATTAAACTGTCAAAAAGCTGGTGGGCTTGTAGAAACGCAGGCATTTCAGGAGCAAGGTAGTGTGGCTACTGCTATGCATGGTGCTGTCTTTTTGTCTCTCTCCTGATGTGGTTCAAAGGTGAGTTTTTGCGCTGACCCAACTATCATGGATTTTACATGCACACAAACGAGACATGATTCCCATATCTTTACAGGTCTGAACTCTCTGAATGGTGCATATTTTTGCTAAAACACGAGGACCAAGTCTTTCCAGGCAACGTGTCTGCATCACTTTTGACCTGAGGTTTTCCCAGTTTCAGTAGGATTTTGCTGCCACAGAAGGCAACCCTTCTATCCTAGGCCAAACCCACTTTTTGCTGGTAAATGTGATGAAGGAAAAAGTTAAGATTTTTTCTACTACAACAGTCATTTCAAACACTATTTTTTATACTAGTACAATGCAGCAAGAAGTACTCCGAGCGTACAGCTCAAACAAACCATTGGAAGCCATGCCCTCCAAACCTGGGTCTGTACAGCAGAGGAAAAGAAAAAGAAAAATGTAGACGGAAGTTGCTGAAGGTAATCTGGAAAGTCACAGAATGAGAACTATGGTCTCAACTCCTGTCTTAATGTCTTCAAAACCACCTACACCTAACAACAAGGAACTGCTTGCAGTCACCTTGTTTCAGGGAGTTGAAAAAGAAAGGATAATGTATCACGCTATTTCAGACTTTCAAATAAGACAATCTTATTCCCTCTGATTACAGTATCCTATAAAGAATGGGTACATGTTGCTTAGATACAGCATTAGATATACAAAAATAGGTTCCTAACAGTTTTCAATTAAGCATTACACAATTGTATTAGTTTGGGGACACTTTTAAGTCTTGTTTACTCAATTCCATTTCAATCTACTTTCTCATATGTGTTCTAATTTCTATATGCATTTAATTATGCACTTCTGTGACAGTATTAAGTCAGATCTCAACCCTGCAAATACTTACATGCACGTATTAATGTACATACAGCCTCACTGTGAATTTACAGATGTTGAATTGGAATGATCAAGGTTTCACTGTTTCCTGTTTATAGTAATGTTTGCCTTATTCTATTATCCTTTGATATTATTTCATTAATTATTTTGAAACTCATGCATTTATTTTCAAGCCAATGCTGCTTGAATTTAAAAGACGAAACTCTTCAGGAATTTAACACAATTCAAAATGAAAGATCAAGAATTCTAAAAAAAGGAAAATCAGGAAGGTATCCTCATGTGAGAGAAACACATTTAAAAAACCCCAATAAATAACATCTAAACTGCCTTGAGAACTATTTTATGGTTGCATCTTGAAATCTGTTTGGAATTACCATGATGGCAAAATTGCTCCTCTGATTTCAGCACTGTTGCTGTGTGGCTAACAGATCTCTGAGGCTCAAGTTCTGAATCCGGCCCTCTAAGTCACTTCAGCATGGATACCCTTCATCATCTCCCAAAAGGAAAAGTATTCAGGAATGTTCAGAAAACTAGAAAAAAAAAATAATTACTCTTCCTAGACAAACTACGTTTTAATATTATACCCTATGATATTACCAGAGTATATTAGTCATGTTAAAACTCACTGTTGCAAGTCCTAAACTAGGAAAACAGGGCATTTGCTGACAAACAGCTTCTTAACTACACTTAAGACTCAAAGTGTCTTCAAGTATTTGCTACTGTAGCTTTAAGTAACTGTTACAGTGCAATTACAACAACTGGTCAGCAGGATTTCTTTGGAAAAATATCAATGAGCTTTAATAGACAACATGCTGCAATAGCAGGAGAAGCACACACATGGTTTGAAGTCTCAGGAAGAAGCACAATTCCTGAGCACATTCTCAATTTAGGCTTTCTACAAATTTCTTCTTCCTTGCAATCTTGGAGATGCTGGAAACCTTCCATATTTACTTTGGGCTTTGACTCTCTGCGTCAGTTATTAAATAACCCTCATCCTCCTCAACACATGGGCAATGCCTCCTGCACACCAAGTCTGCTTCCACCCACTGTTGATACAGGTGACCCAAAGCAGCTGTCACATTCCATGGCAATAGCTAATGTCATGTTTTATCCCAATAATTACCCAGAAACTTACAATACCACAGTAACAACAACAAATAACCAAAAAATCCAGCTCCAGCCAGAGGACTGCTGTGGAGTAAAGCTGCCATATTTCTGTGCAGGTTTCCCCACAAATAAATATGTATGCAAGCACTGCACAGGAGACAAGCCTATACACACTCAAACGAACTGTTCAACACATGAGCCTCTAATGATGACTTTTCCTATAATTAACAGATCAACCATGGGAGAAGGCTGGATGGATTTCAGACTTTAGGTCTACTCACATCTATTGCACAGGAACTCCTACCAAGTGCCAGATGTATGGAAAATTTGGAAGCTATTGAAAAAAACTCCAAAAGATTAATCAAAATCCTTCATGGGCAAATATACTGAGGTAGTAAAAGAAGGTATGTGCACTGAAATGGAGAGAGATGAAAGCCCTATATGGTGCGCTAATTGGAGTAGTGCTGTGCTCCTTTCTTGAAGTTAGCAGAACATTAAAGGAATCATTTTTCTTTGTTTATTCTAACAGACAGCCCTAAGCAGGGACTTTTGTTTGCAGGATAAGCCCCAAACAGTGTTTATCCACGCATCCAGAAAACTTTCTGAAATACACAGTGGACAGCAGCTACTCCTGCCAGACTCTGCAGCTTTCCAGAGCGTTACTGTGCTGCATTTTCTTGCTGTTTTACACAGCAAAGCACGGCAAGCAGCACCGACGATGGCTCAGTTCCACTGTCAGGCCGGTGAACAAGAACCCACAAAACAGCAATATCCAAAGTGCGCCTCTCCCAGAACTGTTACCTCTAGTTTGCCCAGAAATGAAAACTGAGTTGTAACACGTTTCATTTTCTGAAGGAAAGTTTTTCAAGCAAACCCACACCATTATTTGTGTGTTGGGGGCAGGTTTCTCAGTGCAGTAAACAACAGCGTAAATTCCAGAGAACAAGCTATAGCATATAAAGTAGATCTGTCCACGCACTACCAAATACCAGCCAAAGCTGCCAATACATGCTACTTGCCAGAATTACTATTTTGAATATATAAGTTTATACCTTGAACTATGTGTTGGTAACCTTTTGAAGCAGGATTTGCTTTTGTTCCCTAATCTCTGAAAGAGATTTCAAAGCAATCAAATTCTACTGAAGCAAACGCTTGAGCATACAGTGTATTTTGCTTGAGTGTTTATAAACGTTTTTTCTTATTCATGAGCCACCTTGTAAGCAGGAGCCTGTTTGAACAAGTATTCCTGGAAAATGAAAAATCAGTTACAAATATGATTGTTCATTAATCCCTTTTCATATGCAATATCTGAAGGAGTTCTTTCAAAGGTGTTTTGAAAATGAATTCATTCAGTTGTATAGTGCTGCAATTGTGTAAACTGCTATCTAAGTGTTAGGAATTATTACACTACCAGAGTCTAAGCATGCTTGTGGCCCCTCTTGGAAACATTCATGCTTGCACATCTGAAGAAGAAAGCAAAAACAGGCAGAGAAGAGATAGCTGAAAAGCTGTGTGCTGTATTTTTTCCACCCAAATATTGCTTTTAATGTATAATCAATCTTTATAGTCTGTTGCTGCAGGGAAGGTGTAATAGAATCAAGTTTTCATACAATTGCAAGTTGTATGAATCTTTCAAAAACAAGATTATAGCATTCTTCATTCCAAATCAATATCGATTATTCCTCAAGTTACATATAAATTGCTTTTAGCCTCAGACATTTCATGTCATATGAATATACTTAATAATGGGAAATATCCCTTTTACCACGCTAACAATGCCATCCTACTTGCTGGGATCATTTAATGAGAAAGATTATTTCCTTCCTTGTCTCATACATTATTTTAAATATATTTTAGCCAACCTGCAGATCCTATTTTACTCTTGTCACAGTTCATCTCCACAGAACTTTCCAAGAATAAAGTATTTTGTGACTCACAAGTTACTGGTCCCCATCTAAAGGCCATTTCTTTCAATACTGATATTTCCTGGCTTAAAAATTGAGCCCATTCTGAAGACACAACCTCTCTCAGAAAGAAGGAGAATTCAAATTATTTACACAAGGAAAGAGCTATGAATCATGCAGGAAACAAGTCAGAGGAGGCTGCCCAACACTGTAAGTGCTGCATGGGCTTTTGTCCAGCTGATTTCTCCTAGTGGCTCTAGAAATTCATACATTGGTTGAAAACATGAAGGTAAGTGAAATCTCTGCTCTGTTTCATATTCACGCCTTTTTCTTTCTACTTTCAAATTAGACTTAAATAAATAAATAAATAAATAAATATCCCTGGAACAGTGAAATTTGTGTTCTCAATAGACTGGAGATAACACATAGGACGAAGAGCATAAAAAGTAACAAGTCACTTGGATGAGAATTAGGAGATCAGCAGTTTCCTCCTAGGTTGGCTATTCAGCCAGAATGGTGCAGTTCACTGCATCTAATCCTGTATTCTGCCACGTTATATGTGGCCAGCGTAAAAGCCTGATCATCAATTATTACAGTGTATTTCTCCAAAAGGCAATACAAAGTTCCCTTTGCAATAAAATGTTTTGTATTATCTTTCATGGTTTTAAACCACAAAATACTCCTTACATTTTATGGCAGCAGTTAATGCTTTTAAGTTTACATTTGAGTTGTGATGATTAACTTTAAGAAGCAAAGTAAACTGCATGTGCTTTTTTAGCCCCTAAGGACAGTTATTGCTTAGAATATAACTGCAAAGATATTTTTACATTGTAGGAAACTGAGTATAATGTATATTACAGCTCATTTTCCAACATTGGATTGCATCATAAATATACTTTAAGCTGCCAGTGTTAAAATTATAGTGGAAAATTAAAACAAGCATAACCCACATTATTTAAGATGAATTTTATAGCCAAGTGAGAACCACAGCGAAATAAAAACGCAGCATTTGCATCCAAGAAAACTTGGTAGAAATAATATAAAAAAACCTGTTACAGATAAAACCTACTTAGCAAAAAAAGTAGATGAAAACATTCACCATCTGTTGAGAACATAGAACTGGTTTCCCTATTACGAGCAGTAATCTTAAAGCCAGGGATTAATAGCTATAGCAGCATCACCTCCTACAAGTCCAAGCTGAAAGGTTCAGAGTTCTGTGGTTCCACAGCGTTCCTCTGCCTCCCATGGAACCTGGCACACTGGCTTTGCACCAGAACAAGCCCTTCTCCAGGAATTTGGCCTGGCCGCAGACATCTCCTCCTGCACTGGGCTGGAGAGCAGAACCTGCTAATCAGGAGGTGGCGATTCAAATGTCTGTTCAAATTCAAAAGTCTGCAGCTCACCTGGGAATGTGAAAAGACAGTCGGCTGGAAATGGCTGGGTTTGAGAGCTTGGTCTGGATTGCTTGGTTGGTTGGCTCTGCCCTTAAAATATGCAAACATGAATTCACCTCAAGTCCAAATTAGTAGTTGTGGCTGAAACTCCTATCAATGTGTTAACCTACAAAGGCTGAGGAATATTCTTTTTGAAACATCAGTGTATTCAAGATCAACACTGTATTCCTTTTTTCACATATACACAGATGTGCTTAAAAGATTTACAAAAATCCTTATAATAATTCCTTCCTATAATTCAAGATCCTGCTCAGGTTTTTTAACAGTTCATGAGCACATCACACAACATAGCACTGCTTCATGTCATGTCAGATCACAGGAGAGGAGAGAACACTGTCATGCTGAAGCACACATAATTAAAATATGCTGGTTTTGCCTCATATGCTGATGTTGGTACCAAAGGTCACAAAGGTAACAAGGACTGTGAGTCTCTAGACCCTGAGTTGAAGAACACTGGGGACTAACTCTGTCCAGGAGCTGCACCTGATTCTGCATGGATAAACTGGGTTTCTTGCAGCAGCAGCAAAATACAAAAGCTATTGCTAGTTTGAGACTTCTGGCACAAAGATGGATTTCTATCATCTTGATATCAAACTAGATTTTTGTTACTTAACTACAGGGTGAGTATTTCTCAGGGTTCTACATTTAGCATTACAGGGCTCTGCATTTTTAATTAATGTGTCCTTAATAGTCCAATATATATTTTTAATCTGTTTACATCCAGTATTATTTTATCTATTTATACTTTTATCCATTTACAACCTTCAAAATATCTTTGAAAAACTTCCAGAATTAGCAATTACAAATGAAACCACATACTGGGATTTTACAATGGTTTATTACATAGGATCATCATCAATACAAAATATTTGAAGAAAGTGCACAGGGTCTTTCACTGATAGCAGAAAGCATTTATCAGGGAAGAATCAAACTTCCAGTACTCCCTAAGCATGTGCTAGAGACCACTGCCTTTATTCATTATGCTTAACAATGATTAACATCGTAAGTTTATCACATGTATGTCACAAAATCAATGGCTATTTTATGAAATGATCCTATCTGCTGTTTCATGAGGAATATATTTTCCTTCCTTATTCAAACACTATGTTGTTCTAACAGTTAGAATCAAAGCCATATCACACATAATTAAACTTCTCACATTTAAAGTTAGCTTATCAGAGCTAAGCCTGATTTTGTATTCCTTGAGACTCATCTGGACATAACGTTCTTGAATAAACCTTATACCTTGCATGCTATTAAACTGATATAGTATGACCTCCTCCTGCTTCAAAAAAACAGCTCTATTTGTAAACTATATACAAATCTTAACCACTCCACCACCTCAACTTTGTATCTATATTTATTCATTATTACAAGTATCAGCTTGCTTGGTGAACATGAATCCCCGGTATTTTAATTTATATGGTACTAAGCTTTACAGTTGTTAAAATATTTTCTAAGTTGTTATGTACGTGAGTGAATACTCTGTATATTTTCTGCTTTAAAGGCTCCCGCAATCCAGGTCACTTTGAAGGAAGCCACTGCATTTGTTAAGCTTTTTCTCACTTCTTGTCTTAACCAAAAGACCCTATGCAGAAAATACATAAGAAAAAAGGGAGTAAAAACCAACTTTATGTTATAATATGGAATACTTCATTAGTATTTCACTTGTTGGGGTAAATAAGTTGGGGAGGAAGAGGAACCCAATTTGAATGAGAAAACATTTCAAGAAGGAAAGACAGGTAAAGTAATCCTCATATAAACTACTTGATACATAAAATATATGCACATGTCCTATAAACCGCAAAACCTGTGAGTATTTCTAATGGATGATAATAATTTCTTGCCTCCATCTTTATCCACTATCGATAAAAGACTGGGTATGATCTTCAGCTGCTGTAAATCAGGGCGGTTTATCAAAGCCACTACACACCTACTTCTAGCTTTGTGTTTTCTGGCCATTTTGCTCTCCCCCCCTTACTATTGCAAACACAAGTAAACCTGGTTTATGAACAGTTCCATAAGGGCACTAAATACTACACACAGTCAAAAAGGGTCACCACCCATCCCCATCACACCCAACAGCTCACATAAACCCCAGGTCAGTGGTGAACCCAGGGAAGTACACAGTATCCTCATGGTCTAACTACCTTCAGAAGAGTCCTTTGCCACAAGCAGGCACCCACTGGCATGCTCAACAGAATATGAAGGACCATGGGCTGTGGAAAACCTGCTCTTCCATAAAGAACAATGTCAGACTTCACTTAAACAAATCCTCAGCTAACTGATGTTGTGATCACAGCAAAAGTAAATGCGCAGTGGCATGGACTGTAACATCAGTTTCCTGCCAGAGATGCAAATAACCCAAGCAGGGGCATTAAAATAAGCAGCAAGACATTAATAATTAATTCAGAATTCACCATAACAATACTGATTATGATGTGTCATGTGGTATTATTGAGAACATAATACATGCTTCTACAGGAAATTAATTGTAATTCACCAATTAATGTGCTGTAGTGAAATGTATTTTTACCACTACCACTAGAATTTAAAAGCCTGATTTAAATCTTCACCTCGGTGACATGTTTTCTGAAAGCAGAAAGAGCGCAGACAGATTTGATGACAATTTTATCCACACAAGATACAGGGCTGAGGAGCCTACAGGGAGAGTAAAGTTTTGTTGGGTATTTCAGAAACCATATGCACTTCTTCTGTAAGGCTTACCTCTCATCTCCTCCCTAGATTGATGGATCTAAGAAATCCCTCTCATTCAAATCAAATATCAATCCAACTCCTATTGTTCCCTTCCTTATCAGAGATGCAATCCTCTTGATAAAGAAGGATGCACAGTGCTTCTTTAAGCACCTACCAATAATACACCCACAGCAGATGGCTGTCTTGTCCAAGGCTATCCATCTCTGAGCAGCACAGACTGACAGGGGCTAGAAATCCTACATTTATGAAAAACAAAACAGTACTGCAAGGCCATAGGTGGCTTTAGTTACATGTTCAGTCCAGAAAGTCAAACTCAGAGGCTTATCGGAGCAGTGAGTCTCATATCTCTGCTACACAAACACAGAACAGCAGCGAATACCCTGTAGCAGGGCAGGAGATTTGATCAGGTTGCAGGTGAGGAAGAAAACCCTCTCAGGAAACATGAGCAAAACATTTTCACACTCATCTACAACCCTTAGTAACATTGCTGTTTACCAGGGTGTTTTGAGACCCTGAGTCCCTGATGTCCCTTCTGGACAGCATCTCCAGGATACCACAGGTCCGAGCGATCTGCAACAATCCCACAAGGGTGAGGCAGAAGTACCATTTTCCACACAACTGCACAGGAATGATATCACCTTAAAAGGTGCAGACTCCCAACTTCATTATTCAGTCGTTTAGCAGAACATTAATATAAAATCCCTTATGCCTGGAGGCCTGTGGAGATAACATGTCAAAGAAAAAAACCTCTGAGAAGGGGAGCAGTGATTTCCCCTGCAGTGTCTTCTCCCTCTCACCTCAGAAGAGGTGAAGAATTCAAGGGCACAAATGAATTGCCCAGTGCACAAGAAGAGGCTGGCCTGTGTCACTGCGCAGCAGAAGCACCCTGACTTACACCTACGGTCCTTTTAAAAATTGCTTGATTGGATACCTTAATAAATTAGTGGCTTTTTAAAGCTCATGTCTTCTAAAATCCCATCCCTAATTGTCTTTTTAACTGCTCATGTGTCTGGATCAAAGAAAAGATGGATTTAGTGAATTTTTAAAAATGCTGAGCTCTGAAACTGTTCCTAAAAAAAATTACTAATTGTATCTAGCTAAAAAGCTGAATCACACTTTTATTGAGGTGGGGAAACAGCTCTCTTCCTGCCTCTGGAAATAGGAGGGATGAGGAAATATTCCCCTCTTCAAACTTTAACCAGAGCAAAGCCTACACAGCACACAGAGGTTGTTATGGCCTTCTCCATGTCCACTGGCAGGTTTGTCAAAACAACCCCACAACATTTTAGTTCAAACTGCAGGCCTGGCTCCCTCTCTTCAGCTGGCGTTTGGGAAGAGGCACAGCTGACCCTCTGCCTCCTGCCAGAATACTCCTGCACACCTCCACCGGTAAGTCTGCCTCTGGTCCAAGGCAACAGACCCCTTTACCACTCTTGCCTCACAGGAATAATGGAGCTGCCTGCCAAAGCAGGAACCTTGAGCTTGGTGCTGACAGGGGATACTGCCACCTCAGGAGGACCTTCAGGAGAGGTGCAAGGAAGCTTTTACAACAGAACCAACACAGAATTTTCCCTCCCCCAGTAACTGATGAACTGAGTCATAGAAGATGCACTAAAGTGGCCTTGTGGTCCAAGAACTGTGACAATGGAGCCATATTCCCTGTGAAGGTAGTGAGGCTCTGGCACAGGGTGCCCAGAGAAGCTGTGGCAGCCCCATCCCTGGCAGTGTTCAAGGCCAGGCTGGACAGGGCTTGGAGCAACCTGCTCTAGTGGAAGGTGCCCCTGCCTGTGGCATGGAGTTGGAACTGGATGAGCTTTAAGGTCCCTTCCAACACAAACCAGGCTGTGATATTTCAGGCTTTCCATGTTGATCCCTTAACAGGCCCATTACGGTTTAACCTGGCAGGCAGTGAAGACCACACTGCCATTTGCCCATTCCCCCTCACTGGGATGGGGAAGAGAATCAGTTGACAGAAGACAGTTTAATAGAATGGAAAACGAATGGAAAGTAACAGTAATAACGATAGAAGAATACCCAAAGCAAGTGATGCACAATGCAATTGCTCACCCCCCACTGACTGATGTCTAGCCAGTTCCTGGTTACCCCTTGGCCAATTCTCCTCATGCTTTTTGTTCAGCATGCTGCCATACAGTCTGGAATATCCCTTGGGTCAGTTGGGGTCTGCTGCTCTGGCTGTGTCCCCTCTCAGCTCCTTGTGCACCTCTGCATCCTTGCTGATGGGAACAGAAGAGTCCCTGACTCTGCGCATGCATTACTCAGCAACAACTGGAACATCCTTGCATCAACATTATTCCCATCCTAAATCAAAAACACAGCACTGTACCAGCTACTAAAAAGACAATCAACTCTATCCCAGCTCAAACCATAACAAGGCTACAGCTTCCTTCCTGTAAAATGAGTTTAAAAGCCCTTTCTCATTGCACAGAGCTACGACATGGATAAAGGGAGCCCCTGCTCTGAGGCAGTTGCAGAGGACACTCAGCCCCGTGTAGCACCAAGAGGTGCCACATCTCAGTGCCCGGGGCAGCTCCACCAGCTCTATCTTCACCTCAGGGAAAACGATATGGAGATGACAAAGCTGCTTCCTAAAATAGCCTGCAGCTACAATATACTGCCCTCGAGCCACCAAACTCAAAGTTCATTTTTATTACCAGATTTTCTCAGCACCCTCTGCTAAAAGAAAAGTTGCCTCACCACGGTTTTTTGGAGAATTTTCTTTTTAACTCCACCTTTCAGACAGGCACACTTACCATATTCATGGCTAGCTCTGCAAACAGGATGTAAATCACTCTACCAGCTCAGCTGCCACATATTCAATAACTTATTCACAGTTGCAGGAGGGAAAAAAAGGTTAGCTTATATGAGGGGGAAACAAAGAGGGAATATAATTTCCAGGAGTTATACAGGACTTTCCATAAATACTTTGATTAAGCATCACGGTGAAGGGAACCCCTTTGTCATGGTCTAAGCTGAATCTGGGACACCCCTTCATCACACTGAAAGGGCTAAAGCTGGAGTCTGAGTTAAAATGAACGTTGGTGGTTGATGCCCCTTGTGCACAGGAGAGAATAACTACTTGTAAGCAAGAGCAAGAGAAGGGGAAGTCAGTTTGCTGGGGAAAAGAAAAAAAAGGAAAAAGAAAAAGGTTTTGTTTGTCCAACAGAGCTGTACAATTGTCTGCAAATGCCAAGGAGGGCGAAACTCTCTGAAGACATGTCAAGCCCCTGATCCAGCTGTCAATTGTTCTCGTAGGCAGAAAATGAAGGATGACATGTGAAATGAATTCATACCATGCTTGTTCAGTGGAAGCTGTTCCCATCCTCCCCAGCCAGCAGCTCCACAGCCACAGGCCGGGAGAAGGGAAGAGCTATGAAGATCCTGCTATTAGCATGATTGACCTAATATTGGATGACTCTGTACCCAAGTGCTTATGCGAAATAATAAGCCTGGCTACCAAGCAATTATTAAATACAAGGAATCGTTAAATCCTTGCATTGTACGTATTCTAAAGGAAATTAATCATTTTGAACTCTGGAGAATACAGTTTCATAAGAAGTGAAGAAATAGCAAATACACAATAGGGTATTTAAATGCTAATACAGCCAAACAGTTTAAAGCAGAGCATACATTTTAATATTGGTTTACTTAATACTAATTATGCTCTACTAAGTAGCAATAAGTAGCATTTATTATGATTTGTTGAAAGTATTGATCCAAATGGTGACATGTACAATATCCTTTCCTCCATATATCCGTAAAAATACACATTATCAGATTACCCAGTCTTCTTAAAACATTTTCCTTTCAATATTCTGTTGCAACTCTCATGGGCAGTTTGGCACATTTTAGCTCAGTATTATTTCACCTCAATGGCATGAGGCAAAGAGAGATTGTTATCTATAATCTAAAATTTACTCTCCTTTACTCAAGGCTGACAACATTGCATCTGGTCACACAACTAGACTATGGGATGGAGAAGAGTATTAAATAGCCATTCCCTATGTTTCACCAGCAGAACTAACACTGTAAAAACAAACAGATCATCCCACATCTGGAAGTATTTGAAGGGGTGAGTTCCACAGTGGGCTGATTGCACTGCTCGGGGATTTGCAGCCCTGAAGACCCCCACATGTGGGTCCCGCAGACAGGCAGGTATTCAGCCTAATATCCAACACCTAGATTCCCCTTACAATGACTATAGAGAAAGAAGCACTTCCATTGCCTAGATGAACAGCTCATGCCCGTGCCCGTTTTGAGAAGTATCAGCCTCTAAGCAACCCATCCATTTCATTTAAAAGAAACTGTGAAACAATGTCAACCAAGCAAAATTCAACTACGCTGCTACTAAGCCAAAGAAAGCTGGCTGGGGGAGAAACTAGCACAGAATTTGTCCCTTTGCTTGTACTATATGGCACATCTAAATACATCTAGCAACAACTGTCACAAACAGAATTCATCCTTAATAAATATTTTCAATAGTGATCTTCAATTTGATTAACATACAGTATCTGCAGCATTAAATGCAAATTAAATATGCACTTAGGAAATTCAATTTAAAGCTTTTCTGTTTAATCTGTTACATCAAAGATATCAAAAAAGAAGTGGCTTCCTTTTTTTATGTGCTTCAGAAATATAACTTAGCTAGAACTGATTCAATGGGAACATGAATGCAAAAGTAGATTCAACTCTATTAACTTTTACAATTTTGCTGCAGAAATTGTTTCTCTTGATATTTTAATTTCAACTTTGCTGATTGCAGAAAGAAGCAAGGTCAAAACCTCTGCTGGTGTTCCTCAGACTGCACGGGATCACTTAGCATAATTCAAGCAGTTGTAAAAAATTAGCACTGCATGCTACGACAAATGAGTTTATGTTTGTGCCTCTAATGTAACAGGATTAGGGTAAAAGAAAGTACCATTTCTGTAGTTCAGCTGAAATAAACATTACAAAAGGCCAATTTACACTTCCAAGATTACTTGTAATGACACAGTGTTTAAGAAATTATTTCAGCCTAGCATTATTCTGCCATATAGCTGTAAGTAGGCCATTCACTAAAATATCTGAGCTGTTTTCCTTACCAACAACAAATCACAAATGTTTTACAATTTATTTTTATCACTAAAATTAAAGAGAATAGTGCTGTGTTTCCACTGTCATAAGGGTAATGTATCATGGCTGTGAAAGTAACGAAAGAACCTGTCAGTGATGAAATTAGCATCATCTTTGCCTGTTAAAACTTGCTGCGAGAAACTTTACAATTAGAAATACCCATTTTTATATCAGTCAACTTGATATTAAATAAAACCCCAAGCAGATTATAAATAGCTCTCTAATAATTTGCAGACTCTGATGAGCAGGTAAAAATTCACAAGCCCTTTTTTTTTTATCTCCCTTGACAGGCTTTCAGTCTGAAACTACAACTTTTTACACTACAAAGGCATTTGGGTATATACAATTACGAAGACACTTGGTGCAAGTAAAACGGTCAAATCCTTCATACACTCCCACTTATACTTTCTTTTTGAAAGAGAAGTTACTCATGGCAGGTGATGCACAGTGACAAAATGGCTTTGAAGGTACGAGTAAAAAGCTTTAAAGTGAATATCCTATTTGTCTGACTACAACTATATGCAACTGGAAGTCAGTGTGATGACGCCAATGCCATTCAATTCAGTGTCACTGGAATACTGCCAAAGCAATTAAGGTTGCTGACTTAGCCATGAAACTGAGAATATATAAAATTATTTCACACCCATCATACTGTCGTAATGGGTACTTGCACCCATAGATGAGGGAGAACCAACTGTATAGCTCAGATTAAATCAACTGGTAGAATATTTACCAAGAGCAAACACCTTCCAAATGAGAAGTAAAGCCCCTGCCACCAGTCTACCCCCCAAACAGGGAAGGAGTTTGGGTCGTGTTGGACGATTCACTAATGGCAACTTATGGAGAAGAGACTTTCTTTCCATGGGCTCCAGCACTGGGCAGGTCCTTGCCTGGCTCTCCTCCCCCTGAGCACAGAGGCAGGACCCCAGGAGTGGGACCAACCTCAGTTTATGAACGGGAGATGTGATGGAGAGCCCTGGCTGCACTACACTGCATGTCACTTGCACTGTAAAATCCAAACAGACAGACCAATGAAAATGTAAATGCTCATCAAATGTAAATGTAAACGTATCATTTACATGATACACTGAAAAAGATGTCAGCTCCATGACATGGAGTCTCCTAGAAGCTGCAGTCAAAGACATGCTCTTCTCTCGTAGACCTACACTTCTAGTTACAGTCCAGCATTCATAAGCAGTGCTGAGACACACTGCTGAGCAAATGCAACATCCTTAAGTCAGAAGGCTTACTTTCTGGACCAGAGCAGGAGTGGGGGATGTTTGCTGGTTTGCCTTGTTTTCTTTGATGTATTCAAATGGGAAGTCCCTAGAGGGAGCAGGCACGAAGCTACAATGCTGAAGCGTCGCCTTAACAAATCTGGTGACGTAGAAACGTATGCTCAGCTTACAAATTTCCCAGCCCAGCTCCATCTTTCTTAGATTCCTATTAGAACCTCAGATTCACCTCCCAGCACCAATTCCCAGCAAGGCTGTGCAAGATTCATCAGCCCCACAGACAGTGAACAGCTAGCAGGAATACAGAAGGTCCACCTCCAAGAACACCACCAACAGCAACGCTCTTAGTCATGGACCAAGACACAAAAGAAACAAGCAGGTGCTGTGCCAGCCTTTGGGAATGGCTACCTAAAAACAACCACATACACAGGATCATTGTACGATTCAGTAGTGCTATGGGCCACATGACTAGCCAGTCTGTAGGGGTGAGAGGACAGCACACAAACACAGGAAGGGAAGTGTTTTTAGAATGAAGGGTATAGAGTTTACTGAAGCTCCAGGACAGCAGTACAGCCCTGCACCAGCTAGCAGCCTTTACATGCTGCTTAAATATAATTATCAATATATCGGGGGGGAGGGAAAAAAGCAAGTAAATGAGGAGTTGCCATAGCAACTGCTACCTCCTAGGAATACAAAAGATATGCGACCACCCTCGCCAAGAGAACGTTTTATTTATTGTTTCATATTTTGAATGCTCAGCAAAGTTATGCTGCTGGACACTGCTGTGTGTGCTGGCGACCTTCGCTTGGTAGCACTTGCATTTTGGAGGCTAGTGCTGCCTCAACAGGGGACACTAATTTCCAGTGCCAAGAAGCCAGACTAAAGGCAAACGCTCCGATCAGCATGGTGACATCTGCTCATAACCCCAGTGCTTGCTGATGGTCAGCACTTCCCCTGCTAAATTATAACATGGTCCCAATTTGTAAAGTATCTAAATGACAATTAAAAGTTGAAAGACAGAGGAATTAATTTCAATCTTTGCAATGATAAGTATATAAGGACCCATGGGGTTTTCTACTTGTTTTTGCCCTCTTTTGCCTTAAAGGCACTGTTTTTGCCTTAAATCACCATTTCACTGATAGCTGAACTTCCAAGCATTAGAAGTATTGTGAAGCATATGCCTAAACCTCATCAGTATTAATGGGACAAAAGCACACATCAAAATGCTTATCTGTATAGAAGTGGCACCAAGTACATGATTAAAGTTAAGTATAAGCTTAAGCTTTGAGGAATTGTAGCCTTACACTGTCAAATTTAGGCACACGAGCGTGTAACATCATTACTGCTGCAGGGAGCTGAAGAGTTCAGATTTGGAGCAAGGGGAACAATATTACTATTTCAAGATCCTGATCAGTTTCCAGGACACAGGAAGGCACACCACAAAGAAATATATACACAGTTCACATACCAGCTTCATTAATATCATAAAATACTGGAGGTCATCTTCAGAGAACACGGCATTTTATAGATACTCTTTTTTAATGAACGAGCACATGGGAAAGGAAGTGAATTTGAGGGTAAAATGGAAGACTTAATAGTAGTACAAGTAGGAGAAGTAGTAACAATAAAAAAACCTAACCTCAATCCCATGTGGTTGCCTCTACAGACCTAGATTATGTTCATGAACCCAGAAACTTACTTCTCATCTTTGTTGAGGCTGAGTTTTGTCACTCTGACATCAGCAGCCTAGTCCCTTTCTTCTCCATTTTTTACTGCATTTTATCTCCTATTCAGCTTATACTTTTATCTTTATTCCTGCAGTAGTTTTCTTTAGGGATGCAGTGCTCATTCAGCCATAAGAGACAACATGATGTTCATTCCCGCTACCTATCATTTCCTTGAATAACAATCTAAATAATATTTCTAATCCACAGAGAGACACTACATTAGCGCAGTGCAAATACACTTGCATGTAATATGAAATATAAACTTCTACTAACAAAAAAATTAAATCAGCATTACCAGCTGGAAGTAGAAACAGGATGATAATGCTGAAACACAAAATAAAACAATAATTAAAACCGCCACCAAACAAACAGAAAACCAACAGCGTCCACTCCCTTGTGCATTTCCTTATCTGAAACAGACTGGATTTAAATCAATCTAAGTCTATGCTGAGCTTTCAAAAAAAGCAAAAATTCAAGCTTGTTCTGCCTTTTGGAAGCACAGAAAGAGAATTCAAATCATCCTTCTAAAAAATTCTCTGTTTAAAAGTGTCATGTATGGAGCAGAGCTCTCTGAACAGCTGACAGTGGCAGTGTAACATTGACTTGTTGGGTTACACCATATGAAAGAAAGAAATCCACCCTTATTTTTCTACCCTGAAAAATGAGATTTCTTTCCTACCCTGCAGATGCCTACTCAAAAATGGAATGGAATGATGCAGAAATTACACGTGTGGAAGGGCACTAACAACACAGCCAAGACAGCAATGGTTTTGCCACCAACTATGCTGTTCTTAAGGAAAGAGGGACAGACAAGAAGCAGAAGTGAGAGGTAAGCGGGTGGGAGTGAGAAAGAGGTTTTCTGCAAGGAGGATGTATTATAGGACAGTCATACAACACGCTCTTCCTCTAGGAAAAAGACAGGCAGTGAGTACCAATAACAGCTTTTACTGCGACAGCAGCTGTAGCAGTAAGAGCTACAGCCTTAAACTACACTCCTGTTTTCCCTTTTCCTAGGATTTCCTTTCCTAACTTTCCATCTTGCTTTGCTGCCAGGGCTAAAATAGCATCGCTCTGTGCATCACATCATTTTAGAGAGAACTGTTAACTCCTGCACTCTCCTGCCAGACAGGGGATGTGAGCCCGAATATGTCACTTGTACAACTGAAAACATTTGAGCAAATGGGAACTCTGCCCCTTAAACATGGCTAAATTCACATCTCAGTATTCAGGGTAGAGTGGAACAGCTCCAGGAAGAGGTGCTCAACCCATCGAGATGTGTGCCCAAATAAAACACACCCGGCAGCTGGCACACCCAGGCACCAGAGCCTCTCCAGCAAGTATGCGATTCTTTGATCTAAGCAGAACAGTGGCAGCAGAAGGAGCTGCGGGCACCATCTCCTCCTCCCAAATCCTCAGTGATGTGGAAATCAGGATGACCTTCAAAGACATGAGAGAGTTGAGCTCATGTCTTACAGGAAGAAGGTGAGGTGGTAGCTTCCACATCTTGAATTCTACTTGTAGGTGAGGATAAAGAGATGATTTTAGCACAACATCCTTCCACAGCTCTGCCTTCGGAGTTTAATGTTTCACGGCTTCTCCCACAACTGTCTGGAATGCACTATCCTGTACCAGGGCAGATGGAAGGTTTGTCTGAGGAAGCTTCATTTTTGTCCCTCTCCACTTTTGTTGTAGGGGTGGTGCAAAGGGCTGGAATTGGATGGTCCCTTCCAATCAAAACCATTCTAAGACTCTATGATTTCATATGACGAGAAAGGGAGATGGAGGGGTAGAAAAATAAACTATCAATCCAAACAGATACATAATTCTACTTTTGGTTTTACTTGGAAAATGGATTACTCGTGCAGCCACATTTGCAGGCAGAAAGGGTTCACCAGCTGAATTTGCTATGGGCACACCACAAATGCAGCTCTGGCCCATAAACCCAATAGCAAAGACTGCTGCACCATTTATTGGACCCCACACTAAGTTCCATCACAGGTGACTTCTAGCCACGTCCAAGTCTGACACCTTTATAGATGGGCACCAGAAACTCTGTTTGATGGACTCACACCTCTGAAGTGCTGCCACATGATACAAGCAGCCACGAAATCACGCAGGAGGGAAGCAAGGACCCATCGACTTCATCTCACCCTTTATTTCAGCGTGGGGCAAAGCTCCAAGCAACTGCAAGGCAAAGCAGCAGCACCAAGACTTTTCAGTGCAGGTCTTTTTGATGTCAAGTACACACAGTGACTGATGATGGCAGAAGAGGGTGTGGAGAGAAGACACTTCAAGGGAGATGAAAATGTTCAAATTATAAAAAGGCCTGTTTCAATCATGCACTTTGAAACTGCAATAATCCATTTGATGCTGAAAAGAAAAGAGAAAAGAAAAAAAAGAGAAAAGAAAAGAAAAGAAAAGAAAAGAAAAGAAAAAAGAAAAGAAAAGAAAAGAAAAGAAAGAAAAGAGAAAAGAAAAGAAGAAAAGAAAAGAAAAGAAAAGAAAAAAAGAAAAGAAAAGAAAAGAAAAGAAAAGAAAAGAAAAGAAAAGAAAAGAAAAGAAAAGAGAAAAGAAAAGAAAAGAAAAGAAAAGAAAAGAAAAAAAGAATCGAAGAAAGATGCTCTGGGTTACAATTTTACACTTTACGAATTCTGTAGCCCTTTTTCTTCCTGGTCTATCATGAGTCTTCCACAGCTGTAAAAGCCCTCAAGCTACAGACAGGTTTCAGTCCAGTAAGACTGTCTGCGGCTTTTTACAGCTGAAGATGCATGATGAAGGACTGAAACATCCTCAAGTTTGCACACTTGAATAACACGAGAGATAAGAACAAACTTTAAAATCCTGGATAATCCTCACTTTACTAATAAGCAATTTTATCTAAATCCTCCTTTTTAAAAAAGTGCTTCCCTGAGTGATGCTACGGGAAGTTAAGTTACCACGTCCAATTTCCAGCTCTATTCAGCAAGTATTAACCTTAGCCCCTGCCAAGTGACAGGGACTCTTTGGTCCTCCTCATCTCAGTTGGCAGGAGTTTCACCTTCATCCTTTCTCCCAACAGGTTGTGGTTTAGCTCTCTACAGGCTCCCTCCTGCATGGTGCACTCCCACTGGACACCCTAATGCTTGCTCCTCAGAGTACCGCTCTGTAGCGTTGAGAAACACTTATTCCCTCAATCCCCTTGGGAGGTAAAGATGGACAATTATGCTTTTATGGCTCTGAAGCTGCAGCAAAGAAAGGTGAAGAGATGAATTTAGAAAGGCACTTCTATTTTGGGGCCCTCAGCATTAACTAAACAACTTCCAGCTTTGGGTACCCAAAGCAGGACCTGCAATATTCAGCGACCCCAGTCTCTCTTCTCATTTAAAGACAAAGGCTTCCTTCTTAACACAGAGTCTGGGGCAAACACACTTGCTCCAAGTAAGAATGATGAGAACTCTTGAAGGAAGCAAAGCTTCATCCAAAATAGGACAATTAATTATTCACCATGTTCCAAACCTTTTCTTGAATGCAGAACAACTCTGAAAGGACCCTCCAGCAAGTACTGCCCAAAACAAGGATGTGGACATACAGAAGAAAAGCTCTTTTTTTCCCCTTATCTACACCTTCCAAGAGATTTGCTCCATGCGATGATCTCCAGGAAACTACATGTGACTTGAACACATTCACACCAAACCTGTATCACTCCATAATAAAACCCTGAGTCAAAGTGATGCATTTCTTCTAACAGGAGGAGCTAGGGTTGGTCTTGAAGACAGAGCCTGCAGACCTGCAGTAGCCTTCACTGCGTAGCTGCAGTTATAATGCCGTTTTTAAAATGTGAGTTGTACAATCACAGCCTGAAAACATTTCATTGTGGAAACACTGCCTGGCTTCATTTTTAATTTTGTGCCCTGTTTAGAAGATTAACTGTGAATCGCAGTACTGTATTCCAGCTGGCTCTGCTCTGAAGAAGCCCATCCAACAGCAACATAGGACTTCTGCTCAAAAGAGGATCTCCTTGCAGCATGCTGTACTTCCCGACAGCTCATGGAGCCATGTCCCTAATTAGTGCAACCTCATCAAAGGAGGCGAACATGCAGGTCAAGCCACTGTGTAAACAAACATGGGCTGGCACATGTAGTGTGAGGAGAACAGCACTGCAGCAAGGGTTACACCTGCAAACCTTTGCCTGCCTATATTTGCTACCAGGTTTGGGTAATTCCAAAGCAGTAAGCTGTAATTGTCATACACAGGATGAAAGACAATAATTTGTACTGAAAATAAATTGAGTGCAGTTAAACAATCTCCTTGCTGCAATCTTCAATTAAAAAAAAAATAATGAAAGGAAATGAGTGAATAATTCCTTTCCTCCCTAAGGAATAAGAGAAACCAGATCTTCAGAAACAGGAAGTATACACATCAAGGCAAGACCTATTCCCAAATAAACTCATCTACAGAGCAAATACACTAAAAGTTTTTTTTTCCATTAAAATGTATTTGTTTCTCAGCTTATGAACTAAACAGAGCAAATTGCACACACATTTGAAATTCTGCATTAAAAATGTGTACAAACATTTCCAATAATCAAGATGACTGCAAAATGCTTGTGCCAAGTATTTCAATAGATCTCCTTTATTTGAAGATGGATCATATCCATCACATGGTACTGGTTCCAGGCCAGCATTTCAGCCTGAAGTAGTCAAACATCGTAAGTCAGCTCCCCTCAAAACCATTTCAGTGACTTGAAAAGAAACACAACTCACGCAACTCTGGGGCTCTTTGTAAACTGCCTTTTATCTTACACATATCTATATCACTCTTTTCCGGCTCCCTTTTTCTGACACTAAGTTAAGACATTTACTGCAGAATTTAAAACATTAAATGAGATAAAGGCCATTTTCTCACAGTTATGTTGTTCCAAGAACGAGAAGGTTAAGACACCATTTATCACAAGGGAATCCTGAAGGTCAACTTGCTGCTCCAAGACTGTGAAAGCAGGCAGAAACCTTCCTGAATCCCATAAGTACACTTGAGTTATTTAATTGCAGGGGGTGAACCACAGCAGCCAGAAGCATCACCCCAGGATGACACTGTGGATGACACACAGGACTGGCTGCGGCACTGCATGGGACACTCTTCACCTTAACTTATCAAGCTGTCAAATAAATAATGCCCCTAGCAGAGCAAATGGATCCCTGGCATGTGGCACATCAGGGTGTAAATGTACCTGGGAAAGTTCTTGTTACTGCTTAATCTGGATTATACCTTTGTAGTGATTTCTCTGTGTAGGATTCTAACTTGTTACTTTTGTTTATGGAGTTTTCTTAGCAGCCATCAACTCCAAAACATACCACTTAAAAAGCCCAACAAAATAACACACACACACATAACCCCCTCCCAAATTAAACAAAAGCCAACCCACACCCAAAACCCTACCAACCCTCCAAATAAAATTGAAGTGCCAAGAGCTCATCATGCACATCAAGTGGATGCATACTTCTGCAGGGACTTTATTTGTAAAGTCAATGCTCCTTCTGTCCTACATGGGCAGAACCTGTGCCTCATATGCTTCCAAATACCAGCACAAACAACACAAAAAGCTACCCAGTTTTTATTTAATCTGAGCCTTAAGACAGCCTCATGTCAATTTGGTTAGTTTAAAGACAGAGAAGCTCAGGATCAAAATATTTCAGCAAAGTAACACCTCAGCAGCCTGTTGGACAGCAATGTAAAAAGAAAAAAAAAGAAAAAAAAAAAGAAAGGAAGGAGAAAATTCCCCCTTTGTACTCTCCAATGTTCATAAAGGAGCACGGCACAGAATTGTCACAATAGGTTAATATGACAGTATAAAAGCCAATACTCGCCCTGGGATTATACAATAAATAGACTCCATTAAACTACTCTGTAAACTCTCTTGTGAGACATTTCTCTTTGATCCAGAACTTAATAGGAATTATTTAATCATAATGAGATGGTAATAAAACAGCACCACCTGAACAAGCTATTTTATTACCTGTTTTATAATTAGCTCTTCTTCATTATAATTCTTTCAGATATTTCAAGCTTACAATGTAAAGGGCACATACAGAAGAATCTGGAGCAGACACGTATTTGTGCTAAGGAATCCTCTGCAGAGCATCCACTATGTTTTGATATTTATAGAGTTTATGGCTGCCATCAACGGGGACTCCCTAGAGCAATCTCATCACACAGATGATGGAGAAAGGATGGTGTCCCCTCCACACAGACTATGCAGCAGAGGGCAGGAAGGGTGAGCTAGCTTTCTTTTTATCTAAATTTTGCCTTTTACTGGAAGGGCATGCTCTGTCTCCTCTCTCTTGCTCCTCTAGTCCCTCATTACTTCCCTTCCCACTGGTGAGGTCTAAGGACTCAGTTCAAAACTAACATGGTCAGTGTTTGGGGGTTCTTGCTGGGTTACTTTTCAATACCACAGCTACACATGCACTTGTGTAGACAGCAAAGAAATGACAGAAAAAAATCCAAGAAAGGCAAAACTCCCATCTGGTGTTTGTAAGTAAACCCATGGTTTAACCCAGCTCTACTAACTATGTTCACGCAAATCTTTTTTTAAAGGCAAAAATATCTGTTTACAACTTCTGCAAGAAATAAACCACCCTTTGCGTTATCCAAGCTTGTGCCAAATGTCAAGTTCCCACACCAGAGTTATGCTAGACCTTAAAAACTGCCGATACGTCACACAAGCTTGGAAAACCAGGGTGGCTTTGCACCAAAGCATGTTGTTGAGTATGACTAGACCACCATGACTGAAGCTTTCCAAAACTACCTGGTACACACAGGCACACACCTTGCAAAATATGTGAATCATTTCTTTTCACTTGTCAAAGCTACAGACAACTGAAAAAAAAGTCTTACAGTGGAAAGCATCAAGAATACTTAACTGAAAATAAGGGCATAGAATGTGCATACACTGAGCTGTTTAAAAAGTAATGTGACATAATTAGATTTTACATTTCTGGAAAGGGTTTTTGATCACACAGATGTATAACCAGAAGCCCTTACAGAGCATCCTACAATTTTTAATGTTCATACACCCTGTACAGCTGCACATCTCTTAAACACGGCTGTAAAACGCAGGGCTTCACTCTTACATTGCTCTATTCTAAAACTTTATTTAAACCTATTAAATCTTGCCACTAGTATGAATTTTCTCTCTCCAGCCACACATTCTCTCCTACGTATTTTCACAAAGATATCACAGGAGTTATGAGTATTAGAATAATTTCGTAATACATTGGTAGTGCTAATAATTTCCTTTAGCGTATATATTAAGTCAATCAGACCATGTTTTTACTTAGGGTTGTCTTTTGAGACCTCAAAAAAGTATTAACACATAACTTGACAAGCCTTTAAATGCTATTGAGCTCCTAACATAAAATTTATGCCAGAAACCAATAGTCCTGACTGAATGCATGGGAAGTGTTAGGCAGGTTTCACCCTAGTAGGAATGTAATTGGATTAAAACACATCATTTGATAATTTTGCAGTTAGTCATCAAAATAAGCATGTAAGTGACTTCAATTTTGCAGAAACGAGTCATTCAGGTGCACAATTTGGTAGAAACTCATTTTTAGGAAATTTGGAAAGGCTGCACCATTCAAACCCATGCCAAAGGTGCAACTGAAAAAAGGCTGCACAAAAATCTGTCAATATCTCAATCTGTGAACCACCCAGCTCTTGATATTCAACTCCTAGAGTGATTATGGGCTAGGGACAAGAAGGGGCATGTGTGATAAATCTCTTTTATGCCTACATAAAATGCTCTTATAACATCAATAATAATTAAAAAAAAGGTAAACAATCTGTGATGACAAATTAGCATTTAAAATTTCTAGACTATCAAACCTCTTCTGCACGTACTCTGAGCAAACACTAATAAAGTGTTCAGCACTACAATGTAGCTGTTTTGGTGGCTAAACAGTAATGGAGCAGATGCTCAATATCAGCCTTTAAGCCTCAAAATGTACAAATACAATTAATAGCCGGCCCAGTTTTGGAGGATGTGCTGTTGGAAAAGGAAGTGTCTTTGAAATTCTGATTGGAAACAGAACTTTGCTGGTGAAAGGCAGGGGGGAAGGGAAAGAGCACTGTGCTATTTTTAACATAATTAAAAGCTTTTTAGTGCAAGCATTATCTTCACTGGTGTTCCTTCCACCCCCATCCACAGGTATTGACTTCTAGTTATTTATATTCTTCTTGTTACATGGAGAAAGTAAAAGTCTGAGCAACCTCTGATAGTCTTCTTTAAATGGACAATTGCATTGTTCAGCTCTTAACAATGTAAGTAATTTGAGGTTATCAGCTTGGTTTTGCATGTGTTTTCTCTGTACTCAGCACAATAAAACTCAGCCCAATCTTAATTACTGGCTATCACCATAGAAATAATGCTACTACTACTAAGAGCACTGAGTCAGGAGCATTGTTTTATACCTGATTTCTAGAAGGTGAACCTTCCCCAGATCAAGCTGAGTGAAGTAATACTGAAAATAAAATAGCCTTTTAAACTAAAATCAGTTTTCATAGTCTGAAGTGTTGCTGGAAATAGGACAATAGAAGCTATTCATTCCCGACACTGTTTCTGCGAGTACAATCTGTGGTTTATAATTAACAGATATAGAATACTTTTCCCCTGCTACTCCTTTTTTAAGCTCTCCTACATTTATGACTGTGCTAATTCCCAGTGGAAGAGCCTGCACTGCAATGCTGCTAAAACTCCCCTTGTAGCAGAGTCCTGCTAATACAAGGCATTGATCCAGCAGCAATTACTAGCAGGGTAGTAGTACAGTTACACTAATTCCTTCTCTTCAGTTTTTTCCCTATGCTGCAGGGTGTCTGTTCCTCAGGCTGCCATATGTGTGCAGCACCCCCTGCTAACACTGAAGTGCTCCCCAAAACCAAGGTGAAACCTCACTGCCTGGGCAGGGGGACACTGCAGCGAGCAGGAGGATCCAGGCTCTGCTCCCAGTTCAGCCCAATATTATCTGTGACCCCAGCTTAGGGAAAAGACCATACCTGCATCTAATCGAAGGCAGAAGGGCATTTTGGACAGGTCAGTGGCCTTTGAAACCCACTGAAGAGGTGATGCTGCTTAAGTGAAGGAAGATTACCACATCAACACCCCTTTAGGAGTCCATACGTTATAGAAACATAATCAAGCTGATGCTGCAGAAGAGGACTCTCTCCCCCCTGCCACAGCACTTGGCATTTGTTAAACATCATAGAGTTGCAGAATCATAGAATGGCCTGGTTTTGGAAGCGACCCAACCAGTTCCAGTCCTGTGGCACAGGCAGGGACACCTTCCACTAGAGCAGGTTGCTCCAAGCCCTGTCCAACCTGGCCTTGAACACTGCCAGGGATG
>JANRGW010042453.1:0-17484 GCA_024733675.1 Psilopsiagon aymara | reverse complement strand
TGGAACTGACTGCCCCAGGGGTGGAAACACAGCCCTACCATCTGCCATGGACTGATCCAGACTGCACTGGAACAGGGCAAGCCCCAGAACACCTGCAGTACATTGATGACATTATTGTGTGGGGTGATACAGTGGAAAAAGTCTTTGAGAAAGTGAGGAAAATAATCCAAACCCTGCTGAAAGCCAGTTTTGCCATAGAATGGAGTAAGGTCAAGGGATCTCCACAGGAGATTCAATTTTGGGGAATAAAACGGCAAGATGGACGTCGCCAGACCCCACACATGTGATCAGCAAGGTAACGGCAATGTCTCCAACAACTAACAAGAAAGAAACACAAGCTTTCTTAGGTGTTGTGGTGAATGCACATCTTCTTAGATACGGAGAATGCAGAGTTTCTTAGGTTCTGGAGAATGCACATCCCAAATTACAGTTTGATAGTAAGCCCTCTCTATCATGTGACATGGAAGAAGAGTGGTTTTAAATGGGGCCCTGAGCAACAACAAACCTTTGAGCAAATTAAATGATAGTTCATGCCATAGCCCTTGGACCAGTCCGAACTGGGACAGATGTAAAAAACGTACTCTGTACCGCAGCTGGGGAGCATGGTCCTACCTGGAGCCTCTGCCAGAAAGCTCCAGGGAAGACTCGAGGTTGACCCCTCGACTTTTGGAGCTGGGGATACAGAGAATCGGAGGCCAGCAGTACCCCAACTGAAGAGGTGATACTGGCAGCCTATGAAGTGGTTCAGGCTGCTTCAGAAGTGGCTGGCACTGAAACACAGCTTCTCCTGGCACCCCAATTGCCCGTGCTGGGCTGGATGTTCAAAGGCATCTCTTCTTCACATCATGCAGCACATCATGCATTCCTGGACGACTGGGATTTCCTATTTGAGCTCATTGTGTAACTAATGCAGCCCACTTACTTCATGTAGATCCTGCATTAGTTAGGGCTGCATTAGTTACACAATGAGCTCAAATAGGAAATCCCAGTCGTCCAGGAATTCTAGAAGTCATCATAGACTGGCCAGAGGGCAAAGATTTTGGAATGTCACCGTAGGAGGAGGTGATGTGTACTGAAGAGGCCCCACCATATAAAAAACTGTCAGAAAATGAAAAGCAGTATGGCGTGTTTACTGATGGGTCCTGCCGTATTGTGGGAAGGCATCGGAGATGAAAGGCAGCTGTATGGAGTCCTCGAGGACAAGTTGTAGAAACTGCTGAAGGAGAGGGTGAATTGAGTCAGTTTGCTGAGGTGAAAGCCATCCATAGTCAGTTTGACCTAGGCCAAAGCCGAGGTCAAAGCCAGCTGGCTTTGGACACTGCAGAACGAGGGAAGTGGCCAGTAATTTATCACTATACTAACTCATGGATGGTGGCAAATGCCCTGTGGCGGTGGTTGCTGCAATGCAAGAGAGCAACTGGCAGCGCAGAGGTAAATCCATCTGGGCTGCTGCCCTGGTGCTCTGGAACCTGGTGGTGAAGGTATGCCACGTAGGCGCTCATGTACCCAGGAGTTGGGCCACTGAGGAACACCAGACCAACCAAGTGAATAAAGCTGCTAAGATTGAAGTGGCTCAGATGGACTTAGATTGGCAACATAAGGGTGAGTTTTTTTTGGCCTGGTGGGCTCATGACACTTCAGGCCATCAGGGCAGAGATGCAACATATAGATGGACGGGCTTGTGATCGAGGGGTGAACAGTGGACGCTATAGCCCAGGTTATTCAGGAGTGTGAAACATGCTGCAATTAAGCAAGCCAAGTGGTTAAAGCCTCTTTGGTATGGAGGCTGGTGGCTGAAGTACAAATACGGGAGGGAGGCCTGGTGGATTGCTTATATCACACTCCCACCCACCCACTAAGGCAAGTGCCATGTGCTTACCATGGTGGAAGCAACTAATGGATGTCTGGAAACATGCGCTGTGCCCCATGCCACTGCCTGGAACACTGTCCTGGGCCTTGAGAAGCAGGTTTTGTGTGACGCAGTACCCAAGAGAGAGTTGAGTCAGACAATGGGACTCATTTCCAGAAGAGCCTTTTAGACACTTCGGCCAAAGAGCATGGCATTGAGTGGGTATGTGACATCCCATGCCATGCACCAGCCTCTGGGTTAATTGAACAGTATAATGGGCTGTTAAAAACTACACTGAGAGCAATGGGTGCTGGGACTTTCAAACACTGGGGTACACATTTACCAAAGGCCGCTTGGTTGGTCAACACCAGAGGATCTGCCAACAGGGCTGGCACAGCCCAGTCAGAACTGTTACGTACTGTAGAGGTGGATAAAGTTCCTGTGGTGCATGTACTGGGAAAGACTGGGTTATGCCTGTTTCAGGTAAAGGCAAACACACATGGTATTGCTTTTGCTCAGGGACCTGGATATACTTGGTGAGTATTGCTGGAAGATGGGAAAGTTCAATGTGTACCTCGAGGGGATTTGATTTTAGGGGAAAACAGCCAATGAACTGAATTGTATACTGTTGCCTGCTATGTAGCACTTCTATAGCCCACCAACTAGATGTGTTCAGGTCACCAGTGACAAGACCCTGACTTCCCTCTGACCATCATTCCAGCGAAGAATTAACTTTGACGAAACCAGGCAAGTTCTGCAGTGACCAGCCAAGTTCCACGGTGTCATTAGCAGGCAACAATGCAACACTGCACATCATCTCCTGCTCTGATTGTTCCAAGAGATGGAGCCTGACATGGACTGGATGAACTCAGTAGCTTTGTAGGGATTGGTCCATGGACTAAGGAATGATATCTGTCTTTGTGTGTGAGTGGGTATATATATGAGACAAGAGTGATGGTATGTTGAAAAATGTGGGAACTGAGCATGATGTGAATGATATGGAATAAGGGGTGGATACTGTCCTGGGTTCAGCAGCAGCAGTCGTTTTTCTCAGTAGCTGGTGCAGTGTGCTGTATTTTTGACTTTCAGCTTGGGAACAGCACTGATAACACAGATGTTTTCAGTTGCTGCTCCAGACCAAGGACTTTTCTGAGTTTCATGCTCTGCCTGGGAGGAGGGGAAGCCGAGAGGAAGCAGAGACAGGACACCTGACCCAAACTGACCAAAGAGCTATTCCATACCTCAGCACATCATGCCCAGTATATAAACTGGAGAAGTTCTCCGGAAGGGCTAGATCACTCCTTGGGTCGGGCTGGGTATCAGTTGGCGGGTGGTGAGTGGTTGTATTCTCTTCTCTTGTTATTTCCCTTATTATTACTGGTGGTAGCAGCAGTGGTTTATGTTATACCTTAGTTACTGGACTGTTCTTGTGTGAGCCCTGTGGGAGTTACGTTCCCTTGATTCTCCTCCCAATCCCCCCAGCAGCTGGGGGAGGAAGGGGAGGAACTGAGCGAGCAGCTGTGTGGTTCTGGTTTGCTGTCTGGGCTTAAACCATGACACATGCTATTAGGCTAAACAAAGGGATTTGCATGAAATGTTTTTTTTATATTAAGTTCATTCTCCAACCCCCAGAAATTGAATTGCAGTCTAGAGATAACATCACACTACATCTTTTTAATGCAAAACATTGCCATCATAACAACTGCGTTAAATGTATGCAGGTGCATCGTTGTATGATTATTAAAGGCTTTTAGCGGAATGTCTTGTTTCTGTTTTAGAAGTGATTCTCAGTGTGGTACTTTAAAAATAGACTGACAAAGCAGAATTCAATTTTCTCTTAAAGCACTATGATACAACATAGTTAAAGGTAGGCAAGAGATTCCTACGTATCTCTGCCAAGAAGTCTTTTTGCGCAAGAAAGCGAACAGCATGTTTGCCTGCATGTGGGTTTGGAAATGCTGGTTTTGATGCGCAGGGCTGCCTGTAGTTAAGATCTCCAGTATTTGTGCTTCAGATGTTAAGGTGACTGCTTCTTTAATTGCTCCTTCTTCCAGATCTATTGTTTTGGCCCTGTCCAAACAGTGAAGAAAGAAGCAGACTTTTGACCACCTATCCAGATGTTTGTGGTTTTTATTTTTTTTTCATTCCTCTGCTCAGTAACTTCTCTGTAGTTTCTGGTTTTCTTTCAGCATATGGTCTTTGTGTTTTGTAACAAGAGGGGTACCTTATACAAACTGATAATTTTTAAATTGTCTTACGTAACATGTTAAAGATATAACTGTGAAGTATATGCTGTGTGCTGCTTTGTTACAAGATGTCTTTTTTACACTTCTTTCGGGGTGGTTGTCCACCTCTCTTTAACCACAGAGTGTAAATGACTGTTTAGAATACTTGCATAATACATCTGTGGCTCTGAGTCTAATAAGTACCTAATACGTGGTTTATTAAGCGGCTTTTAAAAATCTAAAATCTTTGTTAAAACATCTCAATCAAAATTTCAAAGAAAGGAAAAATTTTGTCACCTTCCTTTTGGGAGAGGAGCCCTCAGCACATTCTAATCATGCTTATACCAACGTTTAGCTCTTCATTTATTTGTTCATGAAATAGTGTGTGATTCAACTTGATCCCCTTAGTAAAGCCCCCTTACTACCTGTAATCATTGACAAAAAAGATTTTATTATGGCTGTCTTTTCTTAAATGGGGGGGGGGGAAAGGGGAATATAAAAATAATTTAAAGAATTGATAGTGTAACTGATATAATGTTGTAAAGCTGTCATCTTTTGCTGAAATTTCACTTTTCCCATGAGAGGTGTATGCATATATTTCAAAAGCAAATCCCAGGGATTATTATTAGTTCCTTTATTGATTTTTTTCATGACAGTTTATAGCTGATACCTTACAGAAAAACCCACTCAAGTTTGAAATTTCTAGATATGACATACATTTAAAAGCTGATTTTTTTTTAAAAAAAAAATCTTCACTTTCAAATTCTGAGCACTGGGAACTGTGTTAACTGTTCATTTGACCTGTTGGATCGTACGGAGTTGTACTTTGCCTTTGAGCTCAGTTTATGTTGTCTACGGAGAATCCACCTCAGGCTCACTCTACTAGGGTTTGTCCAATATACGGGGTAGCGGAGAATAAATTTGTGATAACTGTAGCCCTTCAGAATGATATTTGGCCTCATGGTAGGACATAGCCAATGAAGGCTGTTGCTATGAGGGTGAGAAGGAGAATGACTCCTGTGTTTCAGGTTTCTTTGTGTAAGTATGAGCTTTGAAAGAAACAGCTTTGTTGTTTGAGAAATTCGTGCGTCATAGAATGTGTCTAAGAGGGATTCTCTGGAGAGCTTCTTAACAGTAATGCTTTCCAAAAATGGAAAGCTTCATAATTGTCATCAGATATATTTAAATAATGAACAGTTTCATTTTCTAAAATGCTTTTAATATTTTATTGTTAACAGGTCTGCAGGTGATAAGGAATTCACCATGAATGGGCAGCTGGATTTAAGTGGGAAGCTGATAATCAAAGCTCAGCTTGGGGAAGATATTAGGAGAATTCCTATTCATAATGAAGACATCACCTATGATGAATTGGTGCTAATGATGCAGAGAGTTTTTAGAGGAAAACTTCTGAGCAATGATGAAGTCACAATAAAATACAAAGATGAAGGTAATACTTGATTACTGCTTTTAAGGTTTAATTACTTCTCTTGCTGTAATATAATCTGTGGACAGAAGCTCTGAAATTCACCTCTTCAGAATTGTCCAAATTCATTGGCAATCACAAGTGATTTCTTGTGAAATTCTTTTTAAGTCAGACAATGGAAGCTGTATTTCTTGTGGTTATGCTGTCTTAACGTAGCTGATCTTTCAGAAATAAGAGGAAATACTATCTGAAAATGCATTTTTTGCTGTTACAGGAAGCTGGTGCTATCATAGTTTTCTGTCTATTCATTCTCTTGTGTTTTCAGTTATAAAGTGGGTTTGAAGTAGTGGAGGGAATAAACACATATGACTTAAAGCAAGCTCTTGCAAGTCTTCGAGAACTTTGCTTCTCTAAAGAAGTAATTCTTAACTATGTTTTTATGCATCAGTAAAGATTACAAGACAGTTTTAACCCGAAATAATTATTAAAAATAATCTTTTGCTTGAGTAATGTTTGAATCTGTTGGACATTGGTTGTTGCAAAGAAAATCTTGATCATCAGTGTTAAATGCAGGATGAAAAGGGCCTTGTTTGAGATGTGTAGAAAGAGAGTTGCAGATCGGAGGGTTTTCCTCCTGGAATGTCAGAAGGGTGCTATTCATAAAATGAAAGTCAGAATGAAGTAATAAAATCCACAGTCTTTTAGTTAGTTCAAAGGCTGTGTGATGATTCTGCTGGTGTACAGTAAAAAAGCTACATTACTGAAGCATTCAGGTTCTTAACAGCACTTAAATAACTTTTGTTCATACATCTAGGCTATAAAATTTCATTTTGAGTGACTCTGAGTCAGTTTTTTTGGGTTCATGAAGTTTTTGAGAAACACTGCTCAACAAAATTGGTATGCAGTGAAGAGCTAATAGTTTGGGTCTTGATTGCTAGTGAGTGGGAGCTCAGTGGATTTGTGGTAGTATCGGTTTTCTTCTTACCACATTATCAATCTATTTTTTCTTTCTGGAATGAGGAAAGGTGAAAGTAAATAGGTGGGTGCTTTTTCATTTGTCTAAAGCTTCTAATTCCTGTTCTTAATGTATAGTTCTCTGGTTTTGTGTATGCTTCTGTCTCTATTTTCTTTTGAAGAAGATTATTACAGTCTCCATCATATACCATTATGGTTTCATTCTCTGTTGTCTTTCACACGCTAGAGACCTCCTACTGTTAATTTTAGCTTTCTGAGAATGTGCTACTTCTCCACGGAGACATGAAATTTCAGTGCATGTTATCCTGGCTGATCATCACTACTAAAAAGGTTTAAACATTGTTATTATCAGAGGCGGTTGCAAGTGATTAAGGAAAAAGTTATCAGAATTAGAATTCAGTTTGTCAGATGAGGACTCTGGTATTCTTGACTTTGTTCCAAGTAATATAAGTTTCTTCTTTAAATCCATTTCAGTTGTTAGAAGCATTAAAATGTATACCTTGTAGCTATTTCTGTTTTGTCATTTATTCTTCCAGACCTGAAGGAATGTCTCTCCTCATCTGTTGTGAGGCGATACCTTAAGGTGGTCTAAGGATTTCTGCTGCTTCTGCAACCTCGATCTTAGTCTTCTCAGAATTCATGTACACACTCTTTTGATGTTTAGAAGAATGCTTAATCTATCCCTTCTGGCTTTGTTTCTTGTTGCTGTAGCATGTGAAGCTAGGGATCTACAGGCCTGGATGTGGGATTTTCTACTTAAATTTTTGGCAAAATACCATGGCTTTGTATCTTCATCACACTGTCATGATCCTTGAATCTTAACACATTTGAGTGTTGTTCCCCCCACCTCCCCCAAACCCCCAAACTTTTATCCTCAATTGGGTAGGCTAGAAAACTTTAAATCCCAATCCTTTTGTCTCTGGATTTGTAGTCTAAGATAGTTGGAAGCATATTCTTAAGTTATATTTAGGTTCCGTGACACTTTTATTAATTACTATGGAAAAGAAGTTTGTGTTAGATTACTGCCTTGTAGAGTTAGATTTTATATTCAAGTTGGGCATCTTTCAGACTTCCAAACTAAGGAAATTGCTCTACTAGGTGTGAAAACGTTTTCACGTACTGCTTAAGGTTATTGAATATGTAGTAAAACCTGATGTCTGAAAAAAACCCCAAACCCAAGCAAACCACTGAGGACTGCCAGCAGTGAACTTACATGAATCAAAGAGTAGAGCTGCATCTTAAGCACACCATGTTACTGAGTTACGTATGTTAAAGGCCCTATGGAGCTAATAATAGAAACTTTACTTTTCTTTAAAATTAGGCTTGATTTTCAAACTAGTGCCTAATGTGTGGTTGGCCTGTTCATTCTTGTTCTTGGTCACCTTGCAGTAGAAGTTGGTGCTTTTGTGTCAGAGTTAATAATGAGTTAGTAGCACATACTGCTAATCAGTAATGTCTCTACCTTTGGTAAACTTAACAAGGTGAAGAAAAACTGTGTTTTTGGCAGTGGGTATTTTTGTACTTTTTGGTTTTCCCCAAATGAAATAGGGGAAAAAAAAAATAAAAATAAGGGAGATAAAGCTTTTCTTTCAGCTTGCTATCATGTGTGTTAAGACTATTTGTACTGAAGCATTCGTTTATTTGAAAACTTTGACTATAACTGTTACACAGTTGAAGCTTTGTCACCATAAGGAATAGCTCAGAATTTTCGGGCAGTAATTTGTAATTAAAAATACGTTTCTGTGTCTGTCCACAGAGCCTCATCTAACAGTGTTTTAGAGAGGAACATTGGTAGCCCGGAGTCAGCTTTGTTCCAAGCTATGTGTCATCTAACACTGTTGCTTCTGGACGTGAAGCTTCACTAGATAGGGTCTCATCTCAGTTGCTAGTCACCAGGCTGTTCTGGAAGGAAGTGGTCCTTCTCTTTTCCGTGTTTCCATGTCTACGTGTGTTTTCCTGATAACACTTTCTCACTCTTTCCTTTGTGCTGCTTAATTTGTGTTCATTTAATCTACTAATAATCTGCATTTGTTAAACTAGCAGAAAATCTGTCCTGCCAAAGAGAATAGTCTTGTTTTATCTGTAATCTTGTTGAGTAAGTAAAGATGCTAATGTGGACTTGTCTTGACTGAGTATAAAAATTGTCAAAGACCAGACTTAATGGGGGTTTGGTGTCTCTTTTGTGTATCAGTAGTGTTAAAGGTATTCAATGCTTTATGCATAACCCTTTGTATCTTAACAATAAAGGATCCCATACAGTTCTAATACAGTTCCTGTGACTGAGGGCAATGTGCACAATCATTAGGATTCATTGGTATGGGAATTCCTCTAAAATCTGGCACTCAAAAATAAATGACTAAGTGTTGAGGCTTCATGTCAGATTCCTGGTTTGAGAGAAAAGTTTTATTCTGACTACTTTGACATCCTCATGTCTTCATTCCTATTTGTGTGTACAGCTGATAGATATTTCTACTGTACATTTTTACACTGTAACTTTACTGTCATTCCCGTGTTAAAATTCAGTCTTGCATTCTCAGTGTTCTGAGTAAAACCTGAGAAACTGTTCTAGTCACTTAAAATTTTCCCTTGGTAGTGTATGTGTTTCATATTTTAAAAATTGAATTGGGATTGCCTTGTGCCATGTACTTTCACCCTTCTGTCTGTACATGAATGGCACAGTTTTGGAGCCAGTTGGAACATACATATAATTTAACTGGCAGCATCATTCTGGTGTTGGACTATGCGAACTTGTAGCTCTTATATGTAAACAGACAAGAATGATGAGTTCTATGAAACTTTCAAAGGGGTAATGTCAGAAGGCTCCCTTTTGGAGTTAGTCGTGCTTCTGTCTTACCTTCTGTGCATCAGTTCCTAGCGCACTGATTCTTTGGCTAAAATAATAAACTTTCTTCCTAGTAACTTCAGAATCAAATAGGGAAAATTATTTTTGAGCAATGAAGTAACACTTTTTCCCTGCCATAAAGGTCAGTAGTTAAAAGGCTTTGCTTTTAGTGTAACTTTTTTTCATGTTCTTTTCAGATGGCGATCTTATAACAATTTTTGATAGCTCAGATCTTTCCTTTGCAATTCAGTGCAGTAGGATACTTAAGCTGACATTGTTTGGTAAGTATAGAAGCTTGTCTTTTCTTTTAATAATGTTTATTAAAATTCCAGCAGTGGATGTCACTGGGAGGTACTAAAAGCCGTCAGCTTTCACCTTAGGAAAATGAAATCAGTAAATTAAAAATACTGTCTTAGTACATGATATTCATTTCTCTGTTTCATATGACATCTGAACTTAGGGAAATTGAAACTGTTTCTCTTTATAAGCTTGCTTAAAGTATGTTATACACATATTGTATATATACACACACAAAAAAAAATGTGGTGTTTTTTTCTTAATGTTTTTTTCCATGTTAACCCCACTAGCATTTGTGATGTTTTCTTCACAGGTGCATGCGAAATCTAAGATGATGGTCATTCTGCAGTCTTACGAGTACACTGATAAAAGCTAACATTAATTGCTTAAAGCTGAATAGACTTCAACATTTATCTGTCAGCCTTTGTATAAAATAATCCTTTATTTTCAAGCTACTATTGGTAAATTAGTATGTTGTCCCAAGGAATAGCAAGCAGCTATTACCTTGGGCACAGACCTTATTTATGAACTGCAGCAGTTGTGTGTACTTTGCATTAATTCTAAAGGCACTTTCTAAAGGGACAGTTTTCCACAAACAAGTATGATATTTGTATTGGTCAGGGTATGTTCCTGGAAATGAGAAAACAATGCAGAAGACTTTACTCTGCAGTCCTGGTACTGTGGATTATGCTGAACTGAGTTCAGTCTGTGTTGACTGAAGTTTGTCACTTTAAACTCCATGGAGGATGATGGTGCTACAAGCAAGTAAAAGTTGGGAATTTTTTTTAACTAAATTTCAAAATATTACTGCAGACTTAAATTTATCTAACTGTTGTTTTGCAGTGAATGGACAACCAAGACCCTTAGAATCTAATCAGGTGAAATACCTGCGTCGAGAGCTGATAGAACTTCGCAATAAAGTCAATCGTTTACTGGACTATTTAGAACCACCAGCTGAACCGGGGCTTTCCACTAACCTGCCTGACAGTGGTAGGCAGACTGGCAAAGCATTGTTTGGTTTGATTTGCAGAGTTGGGTGCTGTTTAACAAAGTCAGAAATGGAGTGATCATTCACAATTGTTGTGTAATGGTTCAGAACATAATTTTTAATGCTTTCTATTTGAGAGATAGAATTTTTATGCAAATTACCTGGAGTAAAGCACGAAGTTAATGTGGAAATAAAACTAAAGTCTTGAGTTTCTATGCCATGTATGAAAATGCTGTAACTAACACTTGTGAGTCACAACAACATTTTGAGAGGGCTTTGAGCTGAATTAATAGTTTGTTTTTGCTGAAGAGTTCTTGCTTCCAGCTTAACACTCCCACTGCTTACTCTGGGCTAGATCTGGTGCTTATCTTGTCATGTTGCTGAAAGAGTTTGATTCACTAAAACAGTAAAAAGTGAATTCGGTGAAAATTATATCTACTTTCTTTGCAAGGTTAGGAAATTGAATCCACACATTTTGAGCTCAGACTAGCATCAGAGCTGTCTTAGAGTAAGTAGCACGAGTGTGCAGGTAGGGATGGGAAAGGATTATATGGGGAGGACAGAATGGGAAAGGATGCTCTCAGTTAAGAGGCACTGATCTCTTAGCTTAGGGCTGTTGTACTGTAAAAACTGTACCTCTGTGTGCTTAGGTACAGATTCTGAGTAATCTGGGCACAGAAAATAACCACACAAAGTCATGGAGTACAACATTCTGTGTAAAGAGGTGAACCAAGAACTCCAACCTTTCTTTTAGGAAACGTTGCTTTTGTGTTTTAGAGTGTAAACAAAGCTAGCCAGTCCAAACCCTGTCTGCACTTGTTTTTAAGAAAAATGTGGCACCCTACTTTGTAAGGGGTTTGTGAGTGCTTCACTGCTAGGTGTACAGTTGCAAAGCGGTAAACTTTACCTGTCAGTTTAGGAAGAATTCATGGAGAAGGGGACAGAAGAAAAAAAGCTGCTATAATAAACTGGAACCTGCGATAAGTTGTCTTAATTTTGAATTCTCTGTAAGCAGGACGTGCCACAGCAATATGTTTGTAGCAGGAGCCTTGTATGTTTGAATTGAGGATATAGA
This sequence comes from Psilopsiagon aymara, assembly GCA_024733675.1. NCBI lineage: Eukaryota > Metazoa > Chordata > Aves > Psittaciformes > Psittacidae > Psilopsiagon > Psilopsiagon aymara. The sequence continues at coordinate 5,810 of JANRGW010042453.1, read as the reverse complement.
TACCGATACTCCGCGGTGTCAGTGTATCTTCAAGTAACTGTGTAATGAAACTTAAACTCTCTGATTCATCACAGTTTGAGACACAGCACTGATTCATCACTATTATATTAACATAAGCATTTCAAAAGTTAAAATATTCCCTCACCCCCCAAACAATGCAATTCAAAGTTGCTGTGGTACAGTGCATACATATGATTGTATTTCAGATCTTGGGAATTAATAACGGGGCATTTTGTTTCGTAGATGCTGTAGATGGGAGGGAAGAAAAGCCTGCTGCTGCTGACTCTAGTGTTAAGCCATCTACTCAAGTCATAGCAGCAAGCATGTCTGCATTTGATCCGCTGAAGAACCAGGATGAAATCAGCAAGAATGTCATGTCAGCATTTGGCTTGACAGATGATCAGGTGTCAGGTAAGAATATATCTTACAAAAAGGAAAGCAAAACCTGTTTGTAATCAGTGACTGGAAACTTGAATTGTAACAAAGCATTTTGTTTTGGATATATTAAACTGTCTTCTGTATTCGCTATTTCTTGTCAGAATTCCAAAATTTGATATGGTAAGGTGTTGTAACTGTGTTTGCTAACTTTTGTATCAAAATGTTGAAATGTTGCTTTTGCTTTTAGCAGTGTGTTTTAGCTTGAAGTCGAAAATGACTTACTTATTTTACTAAAAAATATAAATAATTATTTAAGTCTATTGTGTAGACTAATTTAATTGGTATCTGCCAGTGATAGGAAAACAGTATCTACTGCTCTGCTTTGGGTTTGACCTTACAGTTCATATTCTTGCCTTGTGTTTTGCTGTGTGGGTCAGTTGGAATGTTTTGTATGACCCTGCCTCTTCTCTGTTCCATTTCAAAAGTAAATAGTGTTAACTTTTTTATTGTTAACAAAAAAGAGTAATACACTTGTCTGAACTGTATTTATTCTTGAAGAGCTGCATGACTGCTGGCCCTACCTAGTAGTAGAATGCTAAACGTAGAAAAACTGATTATACTAAACTGAATGCAGTGAGCTTCAGACAGGATAACTGAAGTTATAAAAGCAATGTAGAATATAATTAGGAGTGATGTGGAATATAGAGAAGTGATTTTTCACAGAATCTGTGGGTCTGGCAAAGTTCAGTGTAGCATTGAAACCTGAAGACGAAACTGCTTTTAGCTAACCGGATGTGCTGTGTACTCTCAACTTCAGAGCAAGTAAATTTTATGTGATGTATGAAGTAGTGATGCAGGTAGGTAAAAGAATAGCAGCTGGAGCTTGTTTCTGCAGTATATCTGCCTTGGCAAAAGTGTGTGGTGGTAGGAAAGGATCTTCACTGTGTGGTTGCAGCTGTGCAGGATCCAAATTTGTACCACGGACAGAGTGGCTGTCTTCAGGTTGGGGTACTGGTCTGTGAATTAGGCCTACTGCATGATCTGTTCCTCCATAGCACATTTTTTGTATTGTTACAAGACAGTTATTTGACAAAACAGGTGAAGGTTTGATGGTTTTTGAAAACTTACACTAGGTTGTCTCTGAACAGTGAAGTGATGGAGAAGAGTATGCAGTACAACTAGAGTAAAACTGGAGCTTACTGTTGAAGGAGTGGTTTTGTCTTCGTACAAAGCCTCAGTGTCACGTCATTCTTCGACCACAGCTTCAGTGGTACTTCAGTGTTCATGTTTCTCTATAAATTTTCTGATTGAGTGGGCTTGACCATGCTTTGAATGTACAAAGAAATTCACAGGATTAAGCAGGATGCAAGAAATCCCATTTCTAAAGCTATAATCCTGCAGTTATGTATATAAAGGCAAAACCAGAAGTAGGCAGATTTGATTCCTTTACTCCCTAATAAGGGTACCGTGAAAACAAAATTAATGGCTTATTGGGTGTGTATTTATATTGTGTAGATATAATGTTCTTGAAAGTGAACTTGCAGCAATTCTAATGCTTGTGCTTAACTTCAGGCATGTATTTTAAAGTAGTGTCTCATAGCTAGCATTCATATAGCTGGGAGCCAGGAAGATCTTGTGGACCACAGTAAAACTCTAGTGCATTTGAACAGTTTCACAACAGTCTTTCACCTTTGCTCCAAATGAGAAAGAGTAGGTATGTAGGTGCATGTGCTGTCCAAACATAACAAGTCTTCAGCAGACATGTGCAAGGTTAATGCTTGAAGCAGTGGAAAAAGCATGTTATGGAGGAGTTTATCCCACAGATGGGTCAGGTTCCTTGGAAGGATGAAATCTGAGTTGCCTGAAGACAAGTTGAAAATTCCCCCCATATATTCACAAGAGAGTTTAGGTGTTGCAGATATTTGCAGTTCTAGCTTGGGTTTGACTCTCCGTTGGAAATCTATGGAAAACTGAAAAAAAAAAATGTTAAAAACTTTGCAAAGGAATGGTCTTGTGCAGGAGTTTTAATTCAGACTGTTAGTTTGACATACTGTTTGTTGTCCTTGCTCCTCTAGGACCACCCAGTGCCCCTGCAGAAGAGAGATCGGGGACACCGGACAGCATTGCTTCCTCTTCTTCTGCAGCCCACCCGCCTGGGGTCCAGGCACAGCAGCCACCCTACCCTGGCCCACAGCCACAGGCTGGTCAGGTGGAAGGTAAGGAGCATGTTTTATGCTGTGTAAAACAGCAATGATGGTGTCTGAATCTGAGGGATCAGCAGTTACAACTTCTTATTAGCAGCCCAGAGTCATTACTGAACTACAAAATCATCTGTTCCAATAGGCAGAAAATTTTTTTTCCTGAAGTGCTGTTCAGCATAGAAACAGCAGATGGAGCAATAGCTTTATGTAAAGGTAGGTGATGTAAGGTGAAGAGGATTTTCATGGTACTGTTTTCTACTTGTGTCTGTGCTCACTTTATAGTAAGTCAGTTTTATATAGGCTGCACGATATAGCTGAAGATTATAGGTCCTATCATGCTCTGTGTGTTGAATCAAGCTTTTACTCAGCTAACAGTTTGTTGACTTGTCTTCTGTGAATTAAAAACGTTGTTTACTTTTCAGTACTGTCTTTATAGGGCCTATCATGCTCTGTGTGTTGAATCAAGCTTTTACTCAGCTAACAGTTTGTTGACTTGTCTTCTGTGAATTAAAAATGTTGTTTACTTTTCAGTACTGTCTATCAAACCAGAGCCACTGTTTCATTGCTTCTTTATTATGTACAGCTCTGTGCTAGTCAGGTTAAAGCTTATGACTGTCTCATTGCTTTATAGTTTTTCTGTGTAACCCTTGAGAGCCTCAGCTGGCTCTCCTTTAAGGCTTAACTCTTTTAAGTCTTAACTCCTTTAAGTCTTAACTCTGGTGTGCAAATTCCTTTGCACTATGCCCTTTTACACATTTTTTTCCTTGTAAAAATAAACCTATTCAGAGGTTTGCTGTGTTTGGGCATCATTGTTCAACTGATCTTTCTGAAGAGTGTTCAGGTCTGCGTAGTTCTGGAGGAAACTGTCTGTGGAATGACTTTGGTATTTCTACCTCAGTATGAAGTACAATGTAAAGTTGTTTCTGTGGTAGTGGAGAAACAAGTTGCAGCCCTCTGATGCTTTCTGTACTGACGTAACACGGAGTCACTTGAGAGGCATTACTGAGGAGGATCACAATATCCACAGTCACTTGGAATGTGTTGGCTGAAGGGCACCATAACGTTCCCTGCCCATGGCAGGGGGGTTGGAACTAGATGATCTTAAGGTCCTTTCCAACCCTAACTATTCTATGATTCTATGATTCTGATGTTGCAGAGCATTTGAACACTTCTTAGTTACGGATAATATTTAGGCAGATGTGAATGCTGTTGGTTGCAGTAAAGCTTGTAAGACATTTATTTTGCTGCTTTCAGCTTTCGGTGTTGCTTTTTGGTTTTTGCATTTAAATTTTTTTGTTCTTGCTTCCGTATGAATTATTCAGGTCATATGAATGAACATCAAGAGGCATCTTTTAGCTTAAAGATAAGGTTATTCTGTCAGTAACAAGAAAATTTAATATTCAAAAAAATATGTGCCCTCTGTTACTGAACTTGTATTTTAAGGATTTAGTCTTTTTACTTCCGTACAGTAATGGACGAGGTTTTAAGTGTCAGTGTTAAACTAGACTGAAGCAAATGAAATGCTCAAAAGCACTACCAGCACTAGGTTGGAATCCTGACTGGCTGCTAACATCAGGGAAGGGAAAAAATACTTGTTTCAGCAAAACTCACTGTACTCGGGAAAGAAGTTGTCTAGGCTTGTGTTTCACACTCCTGTTTCAGAGTAGTTATAATGATTTTTCTGAACTTGGGTTGAGGAAAGTAGAGTGCCTTTTTTTTTTTGGTTTTGGTCTGCAGCTTATGCAGTTCTTATTATTGCCACTGAATATGTTAAGTATTGATTAGATTCACTCTATGAGTAAAATAGGTTCCGTTCTTGAAGAGATCAGAAGTCATTATTGCACTTTGTTTATCAGCAATACTAGTGGCAGCGCTTGTGCTGTGCATTTATGCACGTGGTAAATAGTGGTCTCTTACCAAAGCTGGGTAGTAGGGGTGTAATTATCAACCTGAAGTTTGATTTTCAATTGACTAAGTTGCTTTTACCCAAACTGTTCACAGGCTTTACTTTGAAACAGGAAGTAGCTTTCCATACTTCATTGCCTGATAGCACCTCAGTCCAGTGGTAATTTGGGGGCCTGTGCTGTCCCATGAGAACCAGTGCAGGACCATGGCCCAGCCAGATCTTTGGCTAAGTTTTGATGGTTAGTTTTCAGCAGGATAGTCTGGTTTTCAACAGAGCATGTTCTTGTTATAAACTAGTTTTAAAATACTAGTGAACTCCTGAAAAAAAACCCAAAATACCCCATCTTCTGCCCCATCTTCCCAGTATGTGGTGAGGAAACTTCAAGTGAAAAAAGAGGCTTATGAAAGGTGGAAGCAAGAGCAGGTGGCCTGGGAAGAATAAAGGCATGTTGTCCGGGAAGCTAGGCACCACGTTAGGAAAGCTAAAGCCCAGTTAGAATTGAACTTGGCTAAGGATGGGATGTGTAAGATAACAGGAAGGGATTCTATAGTTATATTGCAAATAAAAGACAGGCTAGGGACAACGTGTGCGCTCTCCAGAAGCTATCAGGAGAACTGGCTACCCTGGATTTGGAGAAGGCTGAGGTTCTTAATGACTTGTTTGCCTCAGTCCTCACTGGCAAATGCTCTGACCACACCACCCAAGTCTTGGAAGGCAGACACAGGGAATGTGAGAATGAAGACCATGGGCCCACTCTAGGAGAGCATCTGGTTCGAGACCATCTTAAGAATCTGAATGTGCACAAGTCCATGGGATCTGATCAAATCCATCTGAAGGAAGGTCCTGAAGGAGCTGGTAAATGAAGTTGCTAAGCCACTGGCCATTATATTTGAAAAATCATGGCAGTCAGGTGAAGTTCCCAATGACTGAAAAAAGGGGAATATAGCCCCCATTTTCAAGAAGGAGAAAATGGATGACCCAGAGAATTGCAGACCAGTCAGTCTCACCTCTGTGCCTGGAAAAATCTTGGAGCAGATTCTTGTGGAAGGCATGCTGAGGCACATGAAAAACAAGGTGGTTGGTGACAGCCAGCATGGCTTCACTAAGGAGAAATCCTGCCTGACCAATCTAATGGCCTTCTGTGATGGGGCTATGGAACTGACGGACAGGGGTAGAGCAGTTGATGTCATCTACCTGGACTTGAGCAAAGCATTTGACACTGTCCCGCATGACATCCTTCTCTCTAAGTTGGAGAGACATCAATTTGATAGGTGGAGCACTCGGTGGATAAAGAACTGGCTGGATGGCTGCACGCAAAGAGTTGT